>BQNB010080604.1:0-21912 GCA_026074375.1 Tanacetum coccineum
TTCCCTAAATGCTTTAGGGCAATTTCTTCCAACTCTCTTCTAAAAGCTTGAATCTTAGGATTAGTAGAGGAATCCTTCATCTCTGTTTGAGGTTCTGTCAAGGTCTCCTCTGGCTTTGAATTTTTGGAAGTTGTCCTTGATTCATCTTTTTCTTCAGGAATCTTGACAGCTGAAGGCACAACAATAATCTCCACTTCCTCATCTTTTTCCTCAGAAGCAATTGAAGAACCTGCACTGTTAGTTTCCTCTGAAATACCTGCATGGTTAGCTTGATTCTCCAAAGATACAGGAATATAGTTCATAGAGTCAGTAAGATAGTCAATATCAAACATCCATCTATATCCTACTCCTTTGACATTGGGTTTTTCTTCAAGAAAATTAACATGCAGATTAACTTCTACTCTTTTGGTTACTAGATTGTAAACCCTATAGGCTTTGCTGTTTAGAGAGTAACCAACTAAGAATCCTTCATCAGATTTTCTATCAAACTTTCCAAGCACACTAAGAGTATCTAGGATGGTTACATGACACCCAAAAGGTCTTATGTAGCTTATAATTGGTTTGTGGCCAAATAAAAGCTCATATGGAGTTTTGTGTTGAGGTTTTGTCACTCTAACCCTATTGAAAATATAGCAAGCAGTACTAACTGCTTCAGCCCAAAAGGTGGTTGGTAAGAGTGAATCTGCTAGCATAGTTCTAGCAGCCTCAATTAGGGTTCTATTCATCCTCTCAAAGCTACTGTCCATTTTGTTGTGGAGTTCTTGCATACCTATACTCTTATTTTATCCCTTGTTGCCACAAAAAATCAAGCATATCTTCTATTCTTAAATTCAGTGTCCATTATCCAATCTGACATAATGATCTAACTCAATGACTAAGCTGGTTTTCATCTGCCTAAAAAGGTCTGTAAGTATGCCACTAGTTTCATCCTTAGAAGCTAAAAAGAATACCCACAAAATCTTGTAATAAATCATCATGATAACAAGACAATAACTTGCATGATTAATTCTTTCACAAAGTCGGACCAAAAAGAACCATATTGCAAGGTGTGAAGTGGCTTTAGTGAGTCAATCTTTCTAACTTGTCCTTACAATAGGCCCATGTTGTTTGCCTTATATGGCAAGCAACCACATGTGGTGGTCATTTTATGCAAAACCTTGGAAGTAAACCTCTTACAAAGGTTTCCCTTCCACAAGTTTGTTTAGATTTTTAAAGTTGATATGACCTAATCTTCTATGCCACAATTTAGATTCATCAGATGTGGCCTTAGCAATCAAACAGGCAAAACCTTTAGCAGGAGAAGGTGTCTTCATGTCAAAACTGTACATGTTGTGATGTCTAGGGACCTTTAAGAGTATCTGATTTTCATCAGGCATCTTAAAGTCATAGGAAACCACAAGACATTTCAGTCTCATATAAAGAACCTTATGACTCTTAATCGACAAAATTGTGATATTGAGAAAAGGGGTTTTAAAATGCCCCTAATTCTTCACAAAGACACACTATCAAAATCTAAATTTCCTACTCTAATTCTACCTTTACCAGTAATGTAGCCTTTGCTACCTCCAAACGTAACAGATCCCCCATTAAATTCTTTAAAATCCTCAAGTTGATCCTTGTTACCTGTCATGTACCCTGAGCATCCACTATCAAATATACCTCTATCTACCATGTTCTTCAGTGGATGTTCCTGCACATAAATAAGAGAAATTAGTTTCTGCTAGGGACCATGCTTGAGGCTTGGTGTCTGCTTGTGGACCATTAGCATTCACATTCCTAATAAAAATAGGTCTACTGATATAATTGAAGTTTGGCCTAGTATCCGCGCAATCATAACTTTCTGAGGTCTTTACAACAATCCCCAACTCCCATTACAGCATAATATGAGCCATTTGTGTGTAGACTTTGCAAAGTCTTTCTTAACAGATAAACATGATTTTGAAAAATCCCTGTCTGTGATTTAAATTGATCCATCTGTTGGCGTTTGGGACTCATACTGTTTGAGGTTGTGCTAACAGAATTAATTTTAGGACTAACAGTATTAACTTTAGGCCTATCAGAATTAACTTTAGGCCTACCAGAATTAACTTTAGGCCTACCAGAACTAATATTTGTCCTACCAGTATTAATATTAGGCCTAACAGAATTAAACTTTGGCCTACAAGTATTAAGTTGTACTGATCTAGGAACAAAATTATTAGAGTGATTAATCCTGTTTGCATTTGTCCATACTGGTTTTGTCACCCTATTACCAGTATTAACAACCCTCTTTACCTCAGCTTCCCTAGCCATTTTCTTTTCATAATAGTCACAGTCTTTAATCAAGTGACTTAGACTACCACAAACAAAACATTTCTTCTTTGTAAAAGAGTAACCTTCCCCTAGTTCTCTTTTCATCATATCATTCCAACTCTTCCTATTAACTTTATGTGTTTCATTATCTTTGAGTGGTTGCCTAGGAGTTTTTATGTGTGAGACACAACTAGGTGCAACTTCTGTTGATTTTGGAACAGACACATCTTTTTCATTTGTTACTTCCAACCTTGACTTAGACATCTCATTTGGTTCATCTAAACTTTCTGATTCAGTCTCAAAAGAGTGCTCAGAGGTATTTTCACAAGAATTCCTTTCCACTTCATTGGATTGACAGGTAGAATGCTCAGAAGAATTTTCATCTGACACACTAATTTAAGGTTTTTTGAGGACCCCTTCTTGCCATAACATACAAAGCATCATCCATTTTCCTCTTGTGGTTCAGGAGGTTAATCCTCCCACTTTAAAGGGGTGGGACACCTTTTAAAATCAGTGGTCCTTTGTAAATATACTGTATAAGCTTTCCTATTGAGATCCTCTTTTGAACATTAAAACAGAAAAGTTCATTTCTTCCTCATAACTTAGAACCTCATCATTAGATGAGTATTTCCAACCCCCTAACCAAGTTTATCATTTTGAACTCATGCCAAATTCATTAATCTCCAAAGATTCTTGAAGAATCTTTCCATGAATTCTACTGTTCTACTGCAATTGATTCCTTTTCTTTTACACTTTCATTCCTATTCTCCTATATATCTTTAAGCTTTTCATCTTTTTCATTATTTCATTATGCTGAAATGCTAGCGTTTTCATTAGAGAAAGTTGCTGTTTTTTTGAGAAGTAACAAGTTGAGCTTCCTAGGATTCTTAATAGCTTGACTAAGGCAATATTTGTGCTTCTTGATCACTCTTAACTGATTCATTTGTTCATCACACATGTTTTTTAAGCTATTATATGAAATCAATGCAGTCTTTAAAAACACAAAGATACCTCATTGCTTGAGCTTATAGCCATAAGTGCAAAGACTTGATTTCTTCCAGCTATCAGTTATTTCTCCCCCAATTTACAATCCCATCATCCATTGTCAGCAAACCCATCTGATTCTTCTCTTGCTTCCCAGCTTCTTGATGTTGATAGAGAGAATCTCTCTTCTTCTTTCCATCATGTGTCCCCTTTGCTGTACATTCTCTAGCAAAGTGACCAGTGTTGTGACAATTGAAACACTCAAGCTTCTTTTTGTCAAAACCAACAGGGGTTTTTCCATCCACACGAACTCTCCTTCCTGTTTTTCTTAAGAATTTCTTCATATCGTAAAGCAATCATGCTATTGCCAATATGTATGTCATCCTCTTCGAATATCTAGCCATCATCAATCAGTTCCAAATCTTCATGAAGTAAGTCCAAATCCTCTTTTTGTTTGGCAAAGAGGAATAGATACTTCATCCGCAAAACCAGCAAGAACTTCTTTTTTTCAGAACATTGGTTTGTAGAAAGTAGAAGGAGTTGCAAGGAACTGTTAATTCACCAGAAAAACCAGACTTACCTTATTAATTGCTACTTTTGCTTTGTGCAACAAAAGCACATTTGAGCACTTGAAGATGGTTTTGGAGCACCTTGAATTTCTTGCTTAAACACTCTAAGGTTATTGTATAAATCATCAATAGATAAATTGTCAATCTTTGGATTAGTTCTCATTGTTATTGCTAGATTGGACCATGCTGAAGGCAAAGATCTAAGAAACTTTATGATTTTGCATCTCTGTTGATACTTCAGCACCTGATCGCTTCCTAATTGATAAAGTAGATTGTTTAAAACCTGTCATACCCCTTATTCTGAGTCTCTTCAGAATTGGATATTTTTAATGCTATCAAACTGTTGTTTTGAAAACAGCCTTCTGCATTTTCTTAGAATACATTTGGCCACCAAACCTAGGTTCTGATAGCTTCCCAGATCTCCTTTTGCAGTAGTCCTCCATTCCATGAAATCTTCTCATATGTGTCTTTAAGGAAGGGCCATCCAGCAAAATATTCTTAGCCTTCCTTTCCTTTTTTAACATCTTGAATCGTCTGCAGCAGTAACTGGTAAAAGTACTCGAATAACACCATCCTTTCCATTAAATCTCTTCTTAGAGTTATCCATCTGAATTAGCCTTCCAATACTTCATTGTCAATGTACTTCAAGGTAATGCTCCATTTCCATTGCCCATATATCATACTCCTCCTTCTTCAAAATTGGGAGTTTGATGTTTGATATAGCAGTTGTTTGAGGAATCATCTGTTGTGGTTGTTTAGGTGCAGCACCAGTGTCTGATGCTTCTTCATGGTTTGATTCTTAACCATCACTGAGATGTTGTGAGAAATCATCATTTGCAAATAGGTTTGTGACATTTTGTAGGAAGTGTATTTTGTTGTTTGTTGGTTCTTTGATTCTTCTTTCTCAAAAAGAAAGTCCTCTAAAGGCTCTGATACACTTGAAGGGTCCTAGGTTTAGATTCTGATTAGCTTTTGTAAACATTAGATAACTTTGGATAAATCCAAATCAACTATATGAAGAGACACCTGACTAAGAATAACAAGTGTTTAATGCGGAAACTTAACACAAGAATTAAGAAGAAACGATAATACTAATTTGCTATTAAGCTCTATGCTTCTATTGATATTTTTCAATCACGTTGTGTACATAACATTGTGCCTTAGGGTTCCTCTTATACACCAAGGAAACCCTAATGGGCTTTACAACCGTGTGAAAGGATAATACATATCCTTTCCTAAGATATCTCCTAAGATATCTCTAAGATAACTATTACTATTCTGTTTCATAAACAGACTTAACTATAAACAGAATTAACTATGACCAGTACTAACTTTAGTACTGCTAAGACTACCAGTACTAACTTAGTACTGCCAGACTTAACTTAGTACTGCCAGTATTAACTTAATACTTAACAGAACTAACTATCACTATCAGACTTAACTGTTATACTACCAGTATTAAGTCTGTTACAATCTATTTTCCCAACAATTTCGCAACGTGATGAGATGCCACAAAACTCTATCCAAGTTTGCGAAATCTTTGACATTTGGGGCATTGACTTCATGGGGCCGTTCCCGTCTTCAAGAGGGAACAAATATATTCTCGTGGCCGTCGATTACTTGTCAAAATGGGTTGAAGCAAAAGCACTCCCCACCAACGACGCCCGAGTTGTTTGCAAATTTCTCAAATCTCTCTTCGCCAGATTCGGTGCTCCTCGTGCAATCATAAGTGATCGCGGAACCCATTTTTGCAATGACCAGTTTGCAAAGGTCATGCTTAAATACGGAGTCACTCATCGTCTCTCCACCGCATATCACCCACAAACAAGTGGGCAAGTTGAGGTATCTAATCGTGGCTTGAAAAGAATTCTTGAAAGGACCGTAGGCGAAAATCGTGCCTCTTGGTCGGATAAATTAGATGACGCACTTTGGGCTTTCCGCACAGCTTACAAAACACCCATCGGGTGTACTCCATACAAGTTAGTGTACGGGAAGGCATGTCATCTACCGGTTGAGTTGGAGCACAAAGCTTACTGGGCCCTTAAGCATACAAACTTTGATATCAAAACCGCGGGTGATCACAGAAAAGTTCAACTCAATGAACTTAATGAACTTCGTGATCATGCCTATGAAAATTCTTTGATTTATAAAGAGAAAACAAAGAGAATCCATGACTCCAAGATCAAAAACCGCGTTTTCAACGTCGGTGATCGAGTCCTCCTCTTTAACTCTAGATTGAAGATTTTCTCGGGCAAGCTTAAGACCCGCTGGAGTGGACCATTCACTGTAACCCAAGTTTTTCCATATGGCACTGTCGAGTTATCCCAAAACTCTAGGCCAAATTTCAAAGTGAATGGTCACCGTTTGAAGTACTACTTTGGAGGGGACATACCATAATTGGTAGTCCCAGATCTCCAGACGTTCCCCATGGACCAATAAATTCGGGGACGGGTCAAGCATAGCGACCTTAAACAAGCGCTTCGTGGGAGGCACCCCATGCTTATCGTAGTAGTATGTAGTAATGAATAAGTGTTTTTGTGTGAGGAGGCTTACCTCTTCCATTACCCATGTTTTGTCTGTGTTTTGTGTGTTTTGTGTTGTATGTCTAGGATTTCCCGGATTGTGAAGACTCTCGTGCTCGTAGTTTTACCCTTCATCCACAAGAGTTTCACATCCTCAGCTTCATTTTGGGAATCCAATATCCAAATCTAATCGACTAACGTTTTATCTTTTGGCACACTTATAAACCGGGCCTTAAGATTTTTATTAGTACACCCTTTCCAAAACATCGAGGACGATGTTTAGTTCTAGTATGGGGGGATCTTCGATTTGATTTTTGCCTGCAGTCGTTGTTATCACGTAATCCCGTTTTTACCACCAAAATTTTCGCAAAAATACCAAAAAAATGAAAAAATTTAAAAATTTTTCAAAAATAAAATAAGTGTTTTGTCACAGTTTTGACTTTCCCAATGGGTAGAATGAGAATAAATTTTGACTCGATCGGGCGTGTTGAGCCCTAGCTTTGTTCCTTAACCATTTAATAAACGAAAGTTTATTAGGCTAAGCATTCGCGGATCCTTTTATTAGGATTTTAAATTTGCGAAGAACGAAAAATGATAGTGTTATTTACAAGTAGGATGCTAAACAAGGATTATTTGGAAATCTTAAAAGCTTATAAGTGTAACTTGTCGCTTTTTCTCCCAGAAGCTCTTAACCTGACTAATAAACGTGCTTAATTTTGCTTTAACTTTAAACCGACATTTTCTAAAAAGAAGCTCTTTCGGAAACGAAAATATTCATCTTAGTTCAGCTTTATACTTGAGTTTCCTAAACGAAATTTTCTCTATTACGAAAAATATGTTGTAAAAAAAAGGAAAAAAAAAGGAAAAAAGAAAAAAAATGATAAAAAATGAAAAAATAAATGAATAATATAAACTGTGGGCTGATAAAGGTTTACTGCATCTTGCCGGCTCAAAACCGATGTTGCAGTCTTCAAAACAAGGCCCATAGTGAGATAATTAATGCCAAAGTGCATTCGTAAGTGTTATCAATAAGAAACCGTCGTCAGACTAAGTCACTACATCTTGTCGGAGGCGTGGCCGATGTTGTAGTCATGTAAATGATGACGATAGTATAGTATATAGCAATAAGTGAAAATTTAATGGTTAAGATTTCTTTTTCTAAACTCAAGTATAATTTTGAACTAAGAATAACTTGCTTTAAGACTTCAAAAGTTGTTGGTTGCCATCAGTAGATTATTTCTATTAAGTATTCTCTGTGGGGTGTCAAAAACCTGGGCACTTAGCTGATGAGGCTGGGACGTTCCGAGAAGAAAGGTCGCTACATAGAATAATCTCACCAATGAGATCATTAAATTTTTGATGTTTGCGTGCTTTGAGTAGTATTGTTTATTTAGCGGTAAATCTAAGAAATTCGGCCTAAAAGGGTGGAGTATCCCGCTATTACATTGCGAACATTCTCCTGTGGGGTCTCAACCTGATAACCTAAGTCGAACTCGGCTGGGATCTATCAAGAATATGCTGGTTGGTGGGTGATCTAGTCTTTTCCCCAGAATTCTTCAGAAATATCGTTATGCACATAAACTATACTACTTTCTAAATTGTCAATCTAAATTTAACTTAAAACTAAGCACAATCGCACTAATTGAATAATTGTTGGGAGCGAAAAGTTGACAAGTCATAGTTATAAGTAGTGTTAGCATCTTTACTTGTACTTAACGGTGATTTCGTTTTTACGCTTAGCTTGGGACTAGTGAAAAATCGGGGACGATGAATTTATCCGTCAGGACATCCGTAGATTATTCTACATTCTATGATCCTAGTGTTGAAAAAAAAAGTAAAAAAAAAAAAAAAAAAGGAAAAAAAAGGGTTTTTTCAAATAAGGTAGTTAAGGAAAAGAAAAAGGAAAAATCCAAAAAAAAAAATTAGGGATATTATTGTACAAATAAAAAATGTGAAATAGGATTGTCAAAGCTATGATCTTTAGTTTCCCCTTGAATAAACACATTAGCTACTTTTCAAGGTATTAGTTAAGGGGGATTGAGATTCCGTATTTTATCGCAAATGTTTACGTTCATAACATTCTAGAGGACATGGCAATACCTTAGTCTGTGGATTTGGTTTGGTGCTTAATTACACATGACCTATTTCCATTAAAAACAAGCTTGAATGACTAAAAATGTACCAAAAAAACATTGTATTTGTATGTATTGGCATTTGTATTGGCAGAAAACGATATCACACAAATTACAAAAAGGAAAGCAAAAAACAAACAAAACCGAGCACAGAATGAAAAGACAAATCAAATCAAAAGCCAAATCATCAAAGACATAAGTCAACCAAAATGAGAAAAATACAACTTGAGGGACTAAATTGCCAAACCTCAAGTTGTATTTCATACAATAATAAAAAGTCAATCTGAAATTTGAAAGTAAAAGTATATAATGAGAAGATGTGGGCCAAAACGCAACTCCCAAAAACCATTTTTTCCCGCCCAACAAAACCCCAAATACAACTCACGGGTGTCTTCCCACCCTTTTACCCTGCAACCTCTACAAACCCTTGGGTAAGACAACTCTCCCTCCTCCACTATCTTCCCCCAGCTTTATAATTGCCATGTTGGCAATCCTTCACCATTTTCAAGTAATTTCAATGGCTAGATTGACTCAAAAAAGAAGCACAAGAAGACTGAATGGCTGAGATTACTCTTATCAATCCCCCACACATACAAAATACACCCTAGAAAGCTCACTATCAATGAAACACAAGCTGAAGAGTCCAAGAAGAAAGACTTCGTGCTATAAAAGAGCATTTTGGTAAGCCTTGAGAGCATCTTAGCTTATCTTAGTTTTATGTATTTATATTTAAGTCATTTTTTAGCATCTTTATTTAGTTTATTAACTGCCTGTTAACGCTTTTTTATGAATTACTGAAAAGTTTCAGTTTATGAATTAAAAGGTCAAGTTTTTAAATACAACTGCTCAAAGCGTTTTAAATAATTTGAGTTAAAATGTGTAAGAAGCTCTCCACTCAAAGCTTATTTATAAGCGGTTTTCAATAATTACACCTGAAAGAGCTAATTAGTTAAGAGAAAACAATCAAAAAAATCTCATCTCAAATACACACAGCTTATGTGGAAATAAAGCCAGTTCTGGATGTGGCTTATGGAACACTACTACCTTTTCTACACAAGCTAAAGCTTGTAGAATCTTTGATTAACCCTTTTTGAGCAAGGGTGTGTAAGTCTCATCTATTTCTTATTTTATTCCATATTTAGCTGCAAGAACTGCTTATATGCTTATATGTTACCTCTATTTTGCTTATTTATGCTTTATCATGATGTTATAGTGCTATCTTGCTTAAGTTGTTAGTTTAAAAATAGTTTGTTGCAAAATTTGATTAGTTTAGTATTGTTAGTTATTAGTTTAATTCTGTTAGATTTGATTTCAGCCTTATTTTAAGTGCTTATTCTTAATGTGAAATCTGCTATCAGTGTCATAATTTTGTTTATTTGATTAATAATGTTTTTAACAAAATTATGATCTAATCAGCTTGAATATAAAATGACTCTTGAAAACTTTAAAGATTTTTAGACAAGCATACTAACCCATAGCTTAGTACTGCTAGTCACCTTTTGGGATTTTAAAGCTAGCAGTACTAACTCAAGGCTAAGTTAGTACTGATAGTTAATACTGTTAGCACTGTTTGATCATTTTTTCTTATTAGCTTATTGTTTCTGCTTATTTAAGATTGGCTTAGCTCTTTAGAGTAGATTAAGCCCATTTTCGTTTATTGTCTTTAGTAGAGCTATTTTATAGCTTATTCGCCTTTTCAAAGTAACAATTTTAATAAGTTTAATCATTGAAGCTTTTTAGCTCAGTAGCCATTTTATGTTTATTCAGTTTCTTATTCTTATGCCTTAGTCTTATTAGGGGTAGTTAAATATTTGTTTTAGCTTATCTCTTATTCCTTGTTTCATGTGTTTTTGTTAAAGCAGCAGTACTAACTCTAGCCTAACAGGTACTAACTTAAACTAGCATTACTAACTCCAAGGTTAGTACTGTTAGTTAATACTGTTAGTACTGTTGTTAGAACTGCTGAGTTTCTCCTGCTTTAATTTAGCTTAATAGCTTGCTGAATTTGCTTATTTAGGGTTAGTCTAGCTTATTTGGTTTTGTCTTAACCTTATTTAAGCTTATCTGTGTCTTAGTATAAAAGTTTTAAGTGTTTTCTTTTACCATTTCTTCTAGCTATTGCTTTTCGAGCTTATTTTCCTTGCTATCTTTGTGTGCATTTGCCTATTAGGTTTAGTGCCCAATCATATCCTTGTCATATTCAAACATCGATTATCAATTCGTCATTCGATTTTCCATTCAAGCCTCGTTGGGACATAACGACCTGGAAATACTCTATACTACTTCCGGTTTCATTGATTTTGTGGATTTTGATCTTTGTTATATATTTATATTTATTTATATATAAAAAGGAGTAAGAATCAGCGAGTCAGGTCCCCAATATCTCATGGGTCCGTTAATGTTATGCATACCATTTGGTTGACCCATATAATGGAATAGAGGATAAGGACTCCATTGGTTGTACATAGGTGGTCGAAATAATTGCTCTCGTTGAGTTTCATAATTCCAACAGACTTGGTGATAGTCACTCGTAGGGTACAAAGTACTAGGTCTCCTATGGGACGTTTGTAATGGGGCGTTTGTGATTCTACTCTTTCCGATGCCTTGACCAAGTATTAAAGACTGGTGTTGTTTTGCTATTCTTAGGTGTGCTAAAATAACTTTTGGGTTATTAAAACAAGGTTAGTCATTTTTTCATTATGATTAAGATTCACTCATTTTCCCATTTTCTGCAACTAGTCAACAGATTGCCCGGAGTTGTTCGTACTGAACTAACCGGTTCTGTTTCAATGGAACCTCAAGCAATGCCGTTTATACATAATGAATTTTTTGATTTGGATACAAGTTTTGTTGATTTAGAGAGTATCAAGAGGAGCCTATATCTCTGTGTATCCTAATCCACAGATTCTTTTGACAGATTGTTTTGCATTTTCGACCGAAATTTTTTGCAAGATAAACTAGTATTTTTCAAAACTATCTATTTTAGTTTTAGAGAGTTAATTCAATTTCAACTTGTCACAAACATCACATGTTGTTACTTATATCTTAGTTCGTTCTCTAATAGTTCTAGCTTGATTTTACGTTCATTAAAAATTCTTTTGAGTAATTCGTTTTAGCCTTTAGGTGCTATTTTGTTATAATCCTAAGACTAATTTTGGCAAAGTTTATCATATCTCATTTGTCTTAGTCATTATCTAAGGATGAGCTACTATAGTAGGGAGTATCGGATAATACCTTGTTTTCGTGTGCCATGAGACAAATTTCTTCTTTATCATCTCCGCTATCACTCCAACAACCCACCACAAACGCCTTTTGATCGTTGAAAGGAATTCTTTGGACAATCACTAATGAAGTGGTTTGGATCGCCACACTTGAAGCACCTCGGTCTTCTTTCTTGTCTTCCTTAGACCTTTCGCGCCAGAAGTTCCTTACTGTCATCATAGGGTTGTCTACGTATTTTTTTCATCTTCTTCTAAAGAAGCTTTTGAAATCCCTAGACCGCCATTGCATATTCTTTATCCGTTGCCTATCCGAGAAGATGCATCTTCATCACTAAGGACTGTGTCTTGATATTAGAGCAAGAGTATTTTGTAATTCTTTCTATACTTTTCACTTTCGAAGTCCATCTCAAGTACTACCATCATAGAACTTAGATTGCCGACTAGTTTTGTCTAGAAGATAGTTTTGACAAGTCCTGGGATTCGTCAATTTGCCCGGTCACCTTTGGACGCCACTTGATGGGAGAGCCCTTAATAATTTTGTGTATAGTGGTGTAAATTATCCTACATGGATACACTTGAAAAAGATTACATCAAGTGCTTTTGAGTGATGTAATGATTGTATTAAATCTAGAAAAAGCACAATCAAATTTTTCATTATCGTTATAGAGAACTCTATATTTTGTACAAAAAGATCTATTTTATATCTTTACTAGTTTGTTACCTTGATGAGTAGTTATTAAAGAATCCCAAATATTTTGAGCGGTATCGCACATGAAAATTCTTTCGTATTTTAGGTAAAGCGTTGTATAAAACCATTTTTGCTTCATCATTTTTGAAAATCATTTTCTTGTGGTTCTCATCAAAATTTTCATAGGAATAACTAATCTTATACCATCTTGTCTTGTGTAGGTTTATAGTTTACCATTGCTATAGATTATACCAAAGATCAATATCTTTAATTTCACATAAGTTCAAAACAGGTTTTTTCAATATATAAAACCAATTTGCCCTCGAATAGAATGCAAAGATTAGACCTTCTTAGTAGTTTCCGGAATCCATAATGCGTTTTATAAAGATTTAAATAACAATTTATATAAAACTTTTTTAACCTTATCACTTTGATGCCATTGTGGAAAACTAAAGGGGGGGAGGGGGTGTTGATTAGTTTCTCTAGATAATTGTTATTTATCAAAATTTTACTTGAAACGATATGTGAAAAAGACTTGATGTTGATCTGGTTCGTGAAATATAAAAGTAAGTAAAAAAAGATTAGAGAAATTATAAACCAGGACACAAGTATTTATAGTGGTTCGGCTATAAGGACACCTTTGCTTGCCCTACTCCACTCCCTAAGTCACGTACTCGAGAGTTTGTTAAACACTAGTCACCAATCTCCTTTTTGACCGGCGGAGAAGCCTCACAACGATAGTTACACCTCTTTAATAATACAAAGCTAAATAACGATTCTTCACATGGTAAGATATCGTAACCAACAGCAACTACACTTGATATACAAATGATGAATAATACTAACATCTACAAAGTAATAGGTCCAGGGCTCAGCAAATGAGATCTTGAAGAGTAAATGGAATCGAATGTATGGTACTTGGTAAATTGATCGATCAGATGAATCTCGATAATTTCTCCTTTGAAGTGAAGAATACCATAAAGAACTAAGAAAAGTATGCAATAATAGAGAGAAAGGTCAAGAAGATAAGAGAGATTTCTTAATGAAAAGTGTGTAGAAATATGACAAATGGCTTGGTATTATTAAGCCAAAATAATATTGTAACCTGATTCCGCGTGCCTTCGAATGGAACCGTAGCCAATGGAAACCAGGTACAACATTACCCAAATCCGCATTTTTGATTCTCGAAGCATCGTGTAAATATTATGTAATCTTGTGAGATTACCCTTAGGATTAGCTGCATTGATTAGGTCATCATGATGTAGATTAGAGTGAAATTAAGAAAATATTTATGTATACGTTTTGGTAACATGAAATAATGTATACACAAATTTTATGGCACTTTGTGATATTGTGAAAAACTTGTGTTTTTTAGAGAAGGTTTAAGCAAAATGTTACTTCAAGTAGTTTAGTTCATCAATAAAACAACGAAGATCGCGAAATAAAAATAAACGTTTTTGCTGGTTTATTTTTTTAACACAAGTTAGTTCCTATAATTATGCATGTATGCACCATAATTGGTCGAGCCATGCATGATACTTCCAATTATAGTTGTTGTAGAACACATATCATTATTTTGGATTTCCGGTAACAAAACCTTTCAAATGCGTTTCAGAGAAAATAACTTGGGTGCCGCTGAGTACGTCCCAAGTGATCAAAGCTACATCCGAGTGTATTTAATCCTTTTTGTATATTTAACACATATAGGAACACATCTTCCATTATATATATAGCACATGTGTTGCCTAATATAATATTCTTGAAATTATGGTTTTTGATGGTTGTGTCAACACTGATAATCTTTACCTACCAAAGTGTATGGAAAGTCAAGTACATATTTTCACAGACGAAAACTATTATTATCATGTTTATATTTATAAAAACACCTGTGTTTTTCACAAGTCCTTGACAGACGTGCGATAAATGTGCTATTTATTTTTATTATTGTACTGTTTTTCTTAAAATTAGTAAACGTTATGTTAAATCGCGACGCCAATAAGTTAGCGTTCAATGTACACGGGCACCATACTGGTTAAATCGCGTACGCCAAAAATTAGCGTTCAATGTAAACGGGCATCAAACAATTAAATGTTTACATTAAGCAAGGGTTATATAATTATTTTAAGGATAATTATTAACTTTGTTCATTTTATTTTTATCGGATACGTAAAGTGTATACGTTTCGCGATAAATTGCGTTTAGGCACTCCCGGAACCACAAAAACTTTTCTACGCTTCAACAAATACCCACGTTTATACCCAATACCCAAAATTTACTCAATATTATCATACATATATATCTAAAACCGGATTTATAGAGAAAAGACCAAGAAAATGCAAGTTGAGAACACATTTCCATGTTTTCATGGGATGTTCTCAACTATTTGAGGACATACACCATCCCTACCATGCCTTGACCCATGACTAAGACTTGGCCATCCCTAGGACTTGCTATATGTTCCCTTGACCAACTATACATCTTATATATCATGCAAGCACTAGCAAGTAACTCTTATACACTTCACACTTAGATAAAATTCACAAATCACTCTCTTTTCCTTCCTTATATGCTACGGCATACTAACACCACCCAACCAAATCCATACAAAATTTTCTACAACCCTTACCCTTCTATATACACATATTCTAAGATGTACTAAGACATGTACAAGCATTGGTTAACCATTTCCAAGCTATAATCAAGAAAAAGGAAGCTAGGGTTTAGTGAAGGAAAGCTAGGGTTTATTAAGTGCAAGCTTGGTTTTTGTGGCTAAACAAGGGTTTAGTACTTATACATCATCATAATCATTCTTCATAAGGTCCATTTAAACTCTTTATGTTGCTATAACTTTCATTATTATGCATATGATATTTCTATTTAGCTTGAATCACCATTTAGGTTTTATTCATGAAAATGAAGTTTATATTTGAAATGATCATTTTACACACTTATATACATGTGGTGTTATTGCTTACATTATGTTAAAAAGGATGAGAAAATGTTGTATCATATTGTTTTGGTGTAAACATGATTATGGGTAAATTAGGGTTTATAATACTTCATAATATGTTTCAAGAGAAAGTAATACAAAAGACATGTTAATATTGATTATGGACTCTTAATCATGTTAATAGAACACTAAAATAAAGTCTCATGGAAAGAAATACACTTGTACACACTTGGTTAGGTGTAAAAATGATTATTTACAAAACTAGTAAATTAGAGATTTCTTAAGTAAAGTTATGATTTTAAGTATTATCATGAATTAGTTAACCTTGGTAACTTGGACACATAAGGACTATTATGGACAAAGGACACATCATATATGTATGATTTATAAAATATATGATATATGAGACATATGGTAAAATACAAAAGTAATAAAGTATAAAGAAAAGATCAAAAATGGACTTAACACACAAGCATAAACATTCTGTCCCAAATTCGAATTTTTACATACTCATTTTATATTTTTATAAGATAATACATTTCATCGTCGATTTCTCGAAAATTTAAGAATACTTGTTAGTCGGGATTAATAACGGGACAAAGTTACGTTTTAAAAACAAGTTATACGTTAATAACGAAGTCGTAATAAGATTTGTATAAAAAAACATTTTTTATAAAAATTTCAAACTGCAAGGGTAGTATTTTTAATAAATTAATACATATTTATAGGATTCCAAAAATGATAAAGAATTCATTAATTTGTCAATTATTTAACGGAACGGATTTTTGGAATTCGCGAGTTTACGACAATTAATACTTTTATAAAACTATTTTTATAAAAGTTACTATTCATGACAGAAAGTTATATTTTAACCTCATAAAATATAGAACTTTCAAATTATCCCGTGAACGTCTCCAAAGAATCATTAAAAACGGAGCTACTAACGAATAAAATACGACATTACGGGTTTTACGACGACGAATCACGAATTTAAGAAAACTCATGTCTGTCATGAACAGTAAAAGTTACTGTTCATCAGGGGATAAAATTTATAAAAATGTCAAATATCGATAACCCGTCTTAATACGAAAAGATGGACATAAGAAACGCGAGAATCGGGTTTAAAACGCGAAAGTTACGCCAGTTTTACTAAACGGTAATTATAAACGTTTTAACTTATTAAACACAATTTTACCAAAACCATTAGTTGGTGATTGAGCTATATAGAATATTATGTGGTTATCAAAGTACTATATTACTAGGGAGTTTCATAATGAGGCCTCTTCGGATGGCGTTTCGACGAGTTGTTGGATTTACGATTTAAAGTGTCCTAACTCCTCGAACGTCATGTCATGACCTCTTTAATTATGATAGCCCGAACGATAGTACGATATGTAACAACTATTAGATTATATTCAATGTTGTTAGATTAAGTACTCGGTACTTATACGACCTTAATTTAATTAGGTTGCATTTGATCAATTCGCGTGGCGCGTTATTTGTGATACACTTGGCATTACTCACTCAAGGTGAGTTCATAGCCCCACGTTTCTACATGCTTTTGTTTTTACAAAGTTTTTGGGGTGAAAAACATGCAATGCTTTACAATTGGACACAAGTGGTTAAGTTTCATGTTATGATTACGTGTTGCCTAAGTAGCGATAACCCATATCTGAGCCCATTATCATGAACTGTTAATTGTGAGCGCGAATGTTATTAATAGATCTATTGGGTTTGACAACCCCGTTCGGGTGATTAGCTATCACTGGACAAACGAACGTATACCATGTCGAATATAGGATGTTGCGGGTTAGAACATCACCACGGGCAATGTAGGCCATTAATTTGGTATTCATACACGTCAAGCTTCAGTGTCATGAGCTTAGAGCAACGTAATTACATTTATATGATATCTGCATCTGTTGCATTATCATACACTTGGGGAAATCTTGTGGTCCTACAATATATGATTTATCAAACCTATGAATTCACCAACATATTGTTGACGTTTTAAAGCAATGTTTTTCAGGGGATCAATAAGCACAAGGTGCGATGGATACATTGGTGGTTTTGATTTAGATGTCTTGCATTAAAGATTTTGTCGCATTTCATTTTGTTATCTGTTATGGGCTGAAAATCTTTGTATTTGATTAAGTAAACAAGTTAAGCTACGGGCTTATGTAACAATGACTTTGTTAAATCCAATGTATCGTTTTCAAACGACTTTTTGGTCGTTCTATATATCTCTTGTGTTGTTGATCCATAAAGTAACACGCCCCGGACCCTTATTCCGCTGCGACCCAATTTGGGGGTGTTACATATGGTTTTTGGCTTGGTGTTGCAGGTTTAAAGCCAAAACGACAATGAACAGTTGTTTGGGTATGTTTGGCGAGAAAAACGGGAAAGATATACAGTGTTTGTTTATAACTGGGTGCAGTGGTGAGTTTGGTGGGTTGGCAATTTTGATCCCTCATGTCATGTATGTGGTTTGCATTATCAGTCCTTGTGGCGTTATGAAGTTTTGAAATGTGGCAGAAAAGGCCCTCAATAGTTATACATTGTATTACAATTTTCGTCCTTGTGGGTATAATAGTGGCTAACAATTTGGGCTTATACATTGGGCCTTTTAAAAATGTTGTATGGGCCGGTTATAATTATAAAAGGAAATGGGCCTTTTTATTTAAACTTGGGCTTAAAGTCTTCATGTAATGTATAAATGGGCTGACCCGGCCCATTAGATGGGTACGGGTGGGCCCATTTAACATTTCTTCGTTTAAGGCTTCGGTCTTGACTTTGACTTTTGTTAACTTTGGCTTTCTTGGACTTTGGCTTTGATTTAACTTTGGCTTCTCTATGCTTTTCCATTCCGTGCTCGGTTTTGTCCGTTTTTGCTTGATTTTTCGTCCTTTTGTCGGATATCCGTTTCCTGCACAAAATAAGTGAAAACATACAAATACAATGTATTTTTGGTACGTTTTGAGTCATTTAAGTCCTATTTTAATGGTGAAAGGTATGTGTAATTAAACGCATACCAATCCACCAACACATTGAGTATCAAAAAAACATGAACCACCCATTTTTGCACCAAGTTAGATGCCACAAATTAGGCTTCTAAATCAATGTAGTAGGTATATGATTTAAAAAGGATTTTAAACTTATGCCAAAAAGGATGTGTTAGTATTCTGTTTTTAATAGAGAAAATGACATCTCTATATGTCTCTTGTCTAGTAAAAAACTCTTAGCAGAAATGAGAGTGTAAAAAGTTCATCACGTAATTAGGGATAATTATATCTGAGCTGTATGTAACTTTAGATTATGTAGTAAGGGTTTATTTTCAAAAGATTTTCAACCCTTTTGACATGTTTGTTATTGAGCTACTTTACTTTTTACATTCTCGTGACTTAAACTTCACCAAGAGGAAGCTTCTAAATTGTTATACCTTTGACTTAAATTATATAAGATAGCAAAAACACTAAAGGGTGCAAATAAATTGAGCGAAACTAAATTTTTCGTGATATAAGTTAAGTCCTCAAAAGCTGTACAACCTAACAAATGTACACTACCAAATCTTCTCCCTCATTAACTCCAGCTCAAATTTTGTTTGGAGTATATATTTTGGACACAAATTGTTATGGGTGAGCCAATTTTGACCCAAACCCATTACATTTTAGACTCATAATAAAATAATCACTACATTTGCTGTTATTTTATATATCGTATGTAGGATTTAACAAAAATGCATATTGTTTCTTTAGATTTATGTTACTCTTCTTCTCTCACAATCACACTCATTTCCTTAAGTAGTTGTTATTGAATACGTTATCAAAAAATCATGTTGATTAGATTTGTGTAAGTGATCACCATTCACCAAAACCAAAAGAATTTCTAATTCATGTTATTTAACAGCTTCGTAATGTTTCTAGATACAAAATCAATTAAAACATAGTCGAATGACCTCACAATTGAAGGTTTGATCTCAATCGTGTCAACATATTCGCGTATAGTTACATAAGTGACACATTCACAAACATAAAAAGGGAGAGATTAATACCTAAAAGAAGCTTTCTTCGACAGTCGTTGCAAGATTAGTGCAACCATCAAGATATATCTCTGCCTAGCGTTAACCACCGCTTAGCTAAGCTTATTGTTATATGCACAAAGCATTGTCCATGTCGATGCTCCTCAAATGCATAACTGATTAGTGTGATATACGAATGACAATAATTTTTCAAGATGCTTTTATAGACTCGGATAGGGAAAATTAGAATAATGTATTCATAGAAAGGATTGTAAATTCTCAATCAAGAAAAACACTTTACCTAAAATAAGTGTAGCATTCATATATTAAAATCAAATCATTGTAAATTGACAACCATTATTTCACTGATTAGCATACTACCTATAAATAATTCAATTAAAATTATAGCAATGGAAGCAAATCAAATCGGACCCCAACCAATACAACCCTATTAAACTAATTGTAACTAATGATAACACATTAAACTAATTATAACCCCCCTCAAAAAAATGCGAACAAAATAAAATATACCAATTGGTTGCTACTAAAAGTGAAACCCTAAAAACTATAACATGGAAAGATTGATGGCAAAAAAACAAACAATGAAACTAAAAATCGAACTATCTAAAAAAACGCACCTTTTGGGTAGAAGCTACTGATTATCATTAATTAATTTGAAGCGTTTAATTTTAGGGCTGATTGTTATTTCATGATTTATTTGTGATAACTGGTAACAGTTATTTTAGGGCTGATTGTTTAAATAATTTTTATGAGAGAGAATATATGATTTGCTTGGAGAAGATACTGAAAAGAGGGGAGGAGCATTACGTGTCAACATAAGGTTTAAAAATATTTTTAGAAAAAATTAATTAGGGGCTCAAAAAAACCTTCTTTTATAAGAGAGTATAGATAGACGTTATACTATGAAATTGAGTCTTTGTTTGTGCTAGGCGAATACCCGTGCACGTACGAAAAATCTCTAGCGGCCAATAATAGATATGCGATATTGTGGTAAGTGTTTCATGTAATTGCGATTGACCTATTATATTGTGCATTGTTTGCACGCACGGGGTTTTGACATAACTTTTTTCATTTATGTATTTATACCAAATACTGTATTCAGTTGATAAGTGTAAATACATCATATGTAATTACATCATTCTATAAAAATGAACCTGAACTGTCTTTTGGTCTGCAAAAAGCTTGTTTTCACCAAGATCATTAGTAGGACTAAGGAACATGTATATCATCACATGGTACAAATCAACTTTTGAGCCAGTATACCACTTTACAATGATGAGGATGGAAAGGTACCCAAACAAACCATTCAAGAAGATCATCTGAGGGATAAACTAAAACTTGAAAATTACAAAGGCCATACTATGAGTGAGACTAATAAATTATACTATTGTATATACACATGACACAACGATGTTAATTAACTTACTATGCCATACTATGAGTGAGTTTGATAATTTTATACACTATTTGTATATCCACATGTTCTATGTTATTAACCTATGCGCGTGACCTGTTAGTCGATCTTACATTGTGTGGTTGTTATATCATAAGCCTACAACAGGCCAAAAAGAGATCTAAATGTAGGATAAACGACCATCAACAAGAAGTCAAGAATAAAGCTTATGTTGGCACTTTTAAAGAGGTACCCGGACATCTAATTGATGATTATGGGAGTTTTTTGACAACAAAATTCCCAGATCCCAAGAACCATCATTTTTCAAGCTTTGTTTTTTAAGAAAACTAAATGATAAAAAGACGTCACTATTTTTTGTATGTGGTTTATCTTATTATTATCAGTAAACGTCTATAACTTGGTGAAACATTATAACTTTCTTCTCTTTTAAGCGTAGAAGGTTACTCATATAGTCGTTGGCAGCTTGGCACATCAGAGGATGTCAGCACAAAAACTAACCAAATGTTTGCGGCATTATTAAAGTAAATCGCGTTGAAAAAGCTCATTATAATCCCACTGTTCATTTGGGCATCTGTCACACCCTGACAATGGCGAAAACTCAGGAATGCAACAAAATGATCAATCATAACACAAGATACAAAATAGAGAAATACAATGCATAAACTTCAAGTGCTATGAAGACCATTAACCTCAAACAACCTCGAGTGATGTCACAAATCACTATCAAATCCACAAATCTCTTACAATTATTCAAATGCCCTTACAGGGGTCTAAAATCCAAACTTAAACCAAAACTTCCGAATACTAATGCCAAATGAACTAAACAAGCAAGACTTCACATGAAATTCCACTCGGGATACTTCTAAGTCTGCTATCACAATCACCCAACTATTCCTCTTTCACATCACCTGAAAATGATACTCGAAAATATCAACAATAATGTTGGTGAGCTCGTAGGTTTGACCTTAAACCCAAAAGCTGTGCCAATATTTCAAAAGTGGACAATAGCGCTATATGACAGTGAATATATGCAAACAACCTTAGTATCACCGCTAATCAATAACCATATGTCACTTACGCACCTAAAGGGCCTACCAGCTG
>BQNB010080605.1:0-29884 GCA_026074375.1 Tanacetum coccineum
AAGAGGTAAGGTGATAGCCTATGCGTCTAGACAATTGAAATTTTTTAAGAAGAATTATACTACCCATGATTTAGAGTTGGGTGGGAGTTAGAGCTATGAATATGACCCTTCAGTCGAGTATCAAGGCTAGGATACTGTTGGCTCAGAAGGAGGCTATGGATGAGTCTGCAGGATTGCAGAAAGGTTTAGATGAGATGATATAACATAGAAGTGATGGGACTTTGTACTACTTGGATTGAATATAGGTACCTTTGATGGGTGAGGTGAGAACCCTGATAATGGTTGAAGCCCATAAGTCGAAGTACTCTATACACCCAGGAGCTGATAAGATGTATTACGATTTAAGAGATAGGTATTGGTGGCCTGGAATGAAAAAGGACATAGCTGAGTATGTTAGTAAGTGTTTAACTTGTCTGAAGGTTAAGGCTGAGCATCAAAGGCCATCTGGTTTGCTCCAAAAACCTGAGATCCCTTTATGGAAATAGGAAGGAATAGCTATGGATTTTATGACTAAGTTGCCTAGGACTAATAGTGGGCATGACACAATCTGGGTCATTGTGGACCGATTAACTAAGTCTGCTTATTTTCTACTTATGCGTAAGGATTATAAGATGGATAGATTGGTTAGATTGTATTTGAATGAAATAGTTGCTAGACATGGTGTGTCGATCTCGATTATATCAGATCGTGATAGTCATTTCACATCAAGGTTTTGGCAGACAATGCAAGAGGCATTAGGAACTTGTTTAGACATGAGTACGGCTTATCACCCTCAGACCGATGGTTAGAGTAAGCGTACTATTCAGACTTTGGAAGACATGCTTAGAGTGTGCGTCCTGGAATTCAGAGGAAGTTGGGATGTTCTTCTTTCATTGGTTGAGTTTTTGTATAACAATAGTTATCACTCTAGTGTGAGATGTGCTCCGTTTGAGGCATTGTATGGTAGAAAGTGTCGTTCGCCAATTTTGTGGGCTGGGGTTGGAGAAGGTCAGTTGATATGACCTGAATTAGTGCAAGAGACTACTGAGAAGATCTCGCAGATTAAGGATAGACTTAAGGCCGCGCGTGATCGCCAGAAAAGTTATACTGATAAGAGGATGAAGCCAAGGCTGTCAAGATCGCGATCCCACCTGGGATCGTTTTTGTCTTTGCAAGATCGAGATCGTAAGATCATACCAATTTATCATGTTCTGTAAGCAACAGATAAACGAGTCAAACTATTTTTTATTTCTACTCATCATCAAATATAAATTTATATAATATCCTCTTGAAAATGTCAAAGTTCAAATATAAAATACCAAAGTAAAAGTAAAACACAAAAAAGTCAAGTTTCAATCATCACATTCACGATTTAGAGGAATAAAATTATATAACATGCGTAATAAACGTCTCAAAACAAAGAACATGACTAGTATCACTACAATTAAGCTATCTAAATTAAAACTTAAAGGTTAATAGTTAAAACTATGAAAAGGTAAAAGAAAAAAAACAATTACCTGTAAGAAACTTTTTGCTTCAGGTAACTAGCACGTGAAAAAAAGAACCCTAATTTGTTTCATGTAATTTCAATTTGAGGAAAGTAGATAATTAGGTTTATTGATTAGAAAGTCTGAAAATGAAACGTCAATAGTTGTTACTGAGATCAGCGAACTCGCATTGTTCTTTTTTAGGCCTAAAAAAGTAATGGGCTAGTAAGTATGTTAGTCAGTAAGTTAGTAACTTCGTAATTTGGTAAACTCGTATCGACACGCGATCTTACGATCTTACGTGCGAGTTTACGATCCCACTTATGATCTTACCTCTGATGCGATCCTACACAGATCCTACACAATTTTATCAGGTGGGCACGTAAGATCGTACAATCTTACATGTAAACTCGTGAGTTTGACAGCCTTAGAGGAAGCCCCTAGAGTTTAGTGTAGGTGACAATGTCTTGCTCAAAGTGTCGCCTTGGAAAGGTGTAGTGCGCTTTACGAAGAAAGGGAAGTTAGCACCTAGATTTGTTGGACCGTTTGAGATTATTAAGAAAGTAGGCCCCGTGGCCTATCAGTTAGATTTGCCTGAGGAGTTGAACGGTGTTCATGACACGTTCCACTTGTCAAACCTTAAGAAGTGTTTGGCTGATCCAACACTACAAGTGCCTTTGGATGAGATCCAAGTTGATGCTAAGTTGAATTTTGTGGAAGAACCTGTGGAGATTTTAAAGAAAGAGTTTAAGAAGTTGAAGCGTAGTAGGATTGCCATCGTCAAGGTTCGGTGGAATTCAAAACGTGGTCCTGAATTCACGTGGGAACGTGAGGATCAGATGAAATTGAAGTACCCACATTTGTTTAGTGATGTTAGTAGCCGAATTTCAGGGTCGAAATTTTTTAAGGGGGGTAGAATGTAACCTTTGCCCTTTTTGTGGTCTGAATATTTCATTTATAGTTCTTTGACTATTTGACTTTTGTCAGTTTATTCAAATATTGTACCGTGTAGACGGTAATGATTTTTATGAGAATTATGGTGAATTATGGTTTATTATGATTAATAATCCCTTTTGGAAGGTATTATTGTGTTATTTGTATTCCGGGTGGTTTGACCCATGAATTTTGAGAAATGCCGAAAAACAAGTCTGACATGTCTGTTAATGTCCAAATGAGTTTTGAAGGGTTTAAAGTGGAAATATGTCGTGTAAATACTCTAGATTAATGGAAAAGTATTTTTAAGGTGAATAAAAATGCTAATTAACTTTGAGGTAAATTTTACGGTTGAGTTTTACGAGCTTTTAAGTGATTCCGACACAAAAAGAAAGACTCGAGACCCCTTGGATCCTATGGCCGGTCAAATAAGTCAAGAAGGGACAACATGGCATTTTTTTAGAAAGCTTGTCTAAAAGATGTACACTTACATTTCATTTACTAAAAAGTTTCCATTCATTTCATTTTAATTTCAAAAAAATAAAACACACACTTGTGTGTGTGTGTGGTGCGTCCGACCTAAGCCACCAAAAAATATCCATAAAATTTTCAACTTTGATCGAGAACGTGATATTCCGGGTTGATACGAATATTTGTGTATTCATTTAAACAACGTTTGGGTTGTCCGGTTCGTGTCGAAATCTACATTTTTGAAGATTTTCTTGTAAGTTTTCAAATTTAAATTTCGTTTGTCCTTTTGGGTGTATTTTGATGCATAGATGTTAGTTGTACAAGTTGATCGTCGTGAAAATCGATTTTTGGAAACTAAACGGATAAAAAAGGTTGTGTTTGGTTCGTGGGTTATAGAAAGGAAAAAGAGGATTTTTGTAGTTTTGATATTGTGGTCATGATGGTTGAATAATATATGTTGCTAGATAACTTATTTTTTTATAGTAGCTTGTATAGCTTATGCAGGCTTATTTTTAAGCTATTTCTTGGCTTATTTTGGGCTTATATGCCACGTGATTGTCCCAAAATTACTAGGAAAGTGATTTTGACTATTTTGAGTTATGTCGTATATTTGTGGACTATTTTTGAGGCTTATGGTAGTAACCAAGTGCGACACGTAGCTTATTAGCTTATTTTCAAGCTTAATATACGTATTTTGGAGCTTATGGGCTCACGACCCAATAAGTCTATTTAAGCCGTGGCTTAATAGGAGGGCTTATTGTGGTCCAGATTATTTTCTACTTATTAGTATAAGCTTATGTATATAAATGGACCTTGGTTTTGGACTTGGATTGTATTTTGGACTTATAAATATCTTAATGGACCCTTGTTGGGCCTTAAAGCTCAATAAGCGATATTTAGTCGTTATAAGAGTTTTGACGGACTTTTAAAAGTGAAAACTTATTTATAAAGTGACATTGCATGATATTTTGGGAAAAACGTTTTAGTAAACGTTAAAGATTAAGATTTTGGAATTTTGTCGAAAAGCGTCGAATTTATGAAAAGTGTTGGAAATAAGGTTTGAAACCTTGGAAAATGTTGTATGAACGTACGGGTCATGTCAAATTTCGTAAAACGTTTATACTTAGAAATTTGACCTAAAAACATGATTTTTGAGTTTCAAATAATAAAATATTATTTAATTATTTTATTTAATTAATAAATTCACTAAAAGACGAAAAATATAATTTTTCTCGAAACTTCACAATTTTGTTCGTTATGAGCAAACGTTTCATTTTCAACTCTAATATGATTATTTTCACGATGAATAAGGTTACCGAATGGACTTACCGAGATATATTTATAATTCTTAATTATAAATATTTACGTATATTACTTATCTATTTTCTTTAATAGTATAAGTAAGTATTATTGAGTATTGGGATTGATATGATTGTTGGGATATGTCGTCAACCATCACACCACTAAATTATTATGAGTAATTGTACAACGCGTCTAAACTCTATGCATCAAACGTGAAGATTGTTTTGGAAATTGATGATTAAATTGGGACATTAACTGGACTAGGTCGTGTGCGGGCGTCATTGCATTTGCTTGTATGATTGAGATTTGGTTGCCAAAGACTTGCCTGAGGTGAGTTCTCGTAGCCCCATTTTTACTGTTTTTCCGTTGGGGGAAAATGATACTCAAATGTGTTTTGAAATGTTTTGAATTGAACTGTGCGAAATGTGGTTTTGTTTTTGGGACAAGATATGTGCTTATGACTGCTATGTGAATATTATGTGTTGCATGATTATTTGGATCGGAGGGGGTACGCCTATCCTAGTATTTGTATGTTTGTTTGGATCAGATGGGTACGCCTACCCAGTATTTATGTGATTACTGGAGTGGATGGGTACGCCTACCCTAGTTTGTGTGTGGTCCTGCCCTATTTTAGTGCTCCAGCTGGTAGGCCCTTTAGGTGCGTAAGTGACATATGGTTATTGATTAGCGGTGATGCTATGGTTTGTTTGCATATATTCACTGTCATATAACACTATTGTCCACTGTTTGATATATTGGCACAACTTTTGGGTTTAAGGTCAAACCTACGAGCTCACCAACATTATTGTTGACGTTTTCGAGTATCATTTTCAGGTGAAGTGAAAAAGGAATAGTTTGGTGATGTGTGATAGTAGGCTTAGAAGTATCCCACGTGGATTGTCATGTGAAGTCTTGCTTGTTTATTTTATTTGGCTTTAGTATTTGGATGATTTGGTTTAAGTTTGGATTCTGGACCCCTGTGTGGGCTATTGGTTATTGTAAGAGATTGTGGATTTTGATAGTGATTTGGGAAATCACTCGAGGCTGTTCGAGGTTGATGGTCTTCGTAAAACTTAAAGGTTATTCATTGTAGTTTTCTCTATTTTGTATCTTGTGTTATGATTGATCATTATGTTGCATTTCCGAGTTTCCGCCATTGTCGGGGCGTGACAATAAGCCATAGTTTTTGAAGTAAAAAGAAGAAGTGTGTGAGACAAGACTCTATTGTAGATGATAGGCTAGATGATATAGGGAAAAAAGTATGGGTAGTCTTTATCAATTATATGAAAAAGGCGAATGATATGTCAAATCATGTCATATATCGCGTAAAATTCTAAGAGATAATCAACATTGTCATTGAGTAGTCTTTATCAATTGTCATTGAGTAGACTTTATCAATTGTCATTGAGTTGTTTTATAAAGTTCAGTACTAATTTTCATGATTTGTTTTTATTTGGCATAATGTTTTTTAAAGAAATATAAAAAGAGAAAAGATGTGTGTATATTGAAAAGACATCCTTAATACATATGTGATACATATTGAGTTATATGAATATTTTTTTTGGCAAAAGCAAAGATTTTATTACGCCACTAAGGCAAAGGCGAACAACAACAAACAACGGGCTCTAAGATAGAGCAATGGAAAGAGAAACACTAAAACGAAAAACAACAAGAATGAAAAACAACTAGTGAAACGATCATGAAGCTAATTCCCCAGGATTTTGGATCCAATTCTCACAAGAGAAGGGTTTCTTAGTAGAGCGATTATAGGCCCATAAGAGAGACAATATTTGAATGATATGAATATTAGTCATACGATTCTTTCATGTTGTTTTTTGACGTTGAACATATTTAGTTTCCTCGTCTTCAAAGTGTTCTTGGTCCGCCCATTCAACCATTTGATCAAAAGTGTGATCATTTTGAGTTACCTCCCTTTTTTCGTCTTCACTGTCACTTGTGTAGTCAGTTATGACATGATTCATCATTTCTGCCAAGGTAGCATTTGGGTATATATATTTGGCTATAATAAAATTTACACCGACGTGGTTAATGTAAATTTCTAATTTACCTTGTGCTGAAGATATATCAAACATCACATGCATATCGTAGTTGTTTCTAAGTTTGACGGTGATTGAAAAGCCATTGAGTGGTACTTTATAATAAAGAGCATGAATCTTTTTACCAAGAATATTAAACAAATATTGTTTCAGCTCTTCTAGTTTCATTCTTGGAATGGTGATGTTAATTGTTCCACCATTGACATATATCGGGTTTTTTTGTCATCGATCACCAATTGCCCATTATTATGAACAAGAAAATTGAAAATGGTTTGCGTATAAGGTGTAGTATGTTTTGTTTTATTAATAAAACCTAGTTTACCAAGTAATTGAAAGTAATCGAACCTTTTATTTTGTTTCTGCATTTGATGTAGATACCGAAGTGACTCTTGCTGTTTTAATATTGTTTCTTTGAAAATGATATCGGCAAATGATTTTTCCGAAGAACCATCATTTGGAATCAACACCGTGCTTAAATTTATGTGATGATAAGAAGCGTAAATCTGGAGCTTCCCAGCAACTTTTGCAATGTCGTACATAACATTAGTTCATAATCATTCTTAATTGCATTCATACCTAATAACGTGTGGTTTGGTGGCAACGTGTAATATAGAGTAGTGAAGCATTTAGTTATTTTTCTGGTAAGATAGCTAACCATATCTTCAAAATCCATTACTGGAACATTAATATTTAGTACTAAACCATCTTGATAGGTTAGCGGGTTAAGTTTAAATGCTTCGTTGTGGTTTACATCGAACTCAAAGGTAGTATTAGTAGAAGTTGAATTGACATTGGTGAAGAAAGAAAGTGTGAAATTGAATTATATTCTTGATAAAACATAGTTTTGTATAATATATAAAATCTATATATATAATTAAAGTGTGAATTGAATTATATTCGTTGATAAAACATAGTTGTGTATATATATATATATATATATTAATTTGATAGCGTAAAGTTGATAAATTATTTCGTTGTTAGAAATGATAAGTCATTTCGATGTTTGAATTTATTATTTCATTGTGTTGTCACTTTAATGTTTATTGTTACAACCTAAAACACGAAAAGTAGATGATACAAACAAGCATGGGATAATAGAAAATGTAACTTATAATAAGACAACACAATTGTAAAAGACCGTTAGTTAGTAACTAGTCAAATAATTTTTTTGAACAATAACGTTTTTCTTGATTTTCCTTTTTGTTTCTCTCATCTTTGCGCTGCTCGACCACCACAAGTGGGGATATCTCCACCCGAGAAACGTACACATGTAGTCAATTTTGATGAGTTTGAGTATACGTGAGTATCATATCACTGTCTTGTATAGCATCAGCCAATGGTACAAGCCCTGAATCGAAACTATAATTGGATTTCTTCATATAAAGAAATATTGGGGAGTTTTCATCATAACCCAAATAGTTGGTTAAGATTAATTTCATTTGATCGGTTGAAAAGCTGTCTAACTCTACCGGGTCTACGGTAGCAACTATCCCACCAACAAATTTTCTTCCAGGCGGAGTAGTGAACCTTTCATAATGGTGCAGTAGGACCTTGAATGTCATTTTTAAAACTTTAAATGAGTTAAGGAAACAATGTAATGTTGTTGTTGAAATTGAACCACAACAATGTGGTTTATATAGTGTGACCCACATCCATATTTGTTGTTTTCATCAAGGACACTTAGGTTTTTCAGAGTATTTAAAGCAAACATTTAAATAGAAACATGCAGACGGTTGGTGTGGTAATATATTTAGTTTAATTGAAAATGAAATATATTACAAATGGTTAAAAACTAAACATTAGAAATTAACAACAATCCTACCAAAAACATAAAAACATACATTTGAACCTTTATTGTTTAGATCATCTAGATGTTAGGCATATTATTGGGAATTGTATTCTTCATACATTTGAGATGATTATGTGTGATGTCCATCGTATGATTGAGATGTGTGTATGTGATGTTTCTCGTATGACTGTGATGGGTATGTGATTTCACCGTATAACTGTGATGGGTATTGGTTATAACTCTTGAAAGTGTCGTCATACGGTTGATGTGGGTTGTAGAAAGATGGTTGGTCATTTCTTAGAAATTGTTGATTATCTCGACTACATATGTTTACAGGCGGCTCAGGGATAAATGATGTACTGCACTGATCATGTCTGTGACCTGCTTGATAGCATCTGCTACAATGTATAACTCGTGTCTCCTCACCCTGAGATGGTATACAGTTTGTATTTTTTGGACGACTGGGTTGTGGGTTGTCCATTCGAGGAGGAATAGATGGAATTATATGGCTCGTGAATTCCCATTCTTGCATACTTCCAACAAAATGAATTGATTTCGCGTAAGTGCCTTGATATTTGTCTTTTTTAAACCAATCTTCTACAAATTAAACACAATCAGTCAACCTCACAAACCTTATTACAGCTATAACGTGACCACACGGTATCCCAAAAAGCTGCCATTTACGACATTCACAGTATCCTGTTTCAAAGTTGACTTCACGATTAAATCGCATGTCTGAAACTTGGTATTGATATTGATTAACACCGTGAACAATCCATGCGGCGCTTTTCAGTTTTCTTTTATGCACTTTGTCCGCTACCCAATCAGTTATTTCATACCTCATATTTGCTACATGAATACATAAACAAAAAATAATCAAGTAGTTCATATTTAAAAAAAACATTAAAGTTTTAGTTTATGTTTTCAAAGAGAAATACCTGCAACTTCTCGAAGTTTAAAGTACCAGCCTTGCACTATCGCACGATATGTCTCGGCCAACATTGTCACCGGTAGCTTTCTTTTCAGTACAGTACAAGCATTAACAGACTCCACACTATTCAATGTCATATAACTATAACGAATTAGTGGGCAATGCGCTCTTGACCCTCTTTGAGGACCAGCTTGACAAAGCTTGTGGTATGCATCAGGCTGAACATCCTAGAGTATGCTCATGTTGCTTATATATTCTTCTGGTGTATATGCCTTGCATATTTTCCAATATAGGCCTTTTGTTTTTTTCTTTTTCAAAGACAGGTTCATCATTAGATGACGACAACATACAACATGAAAGGCTAAAGGGAATTCATTGTGTACTGCCAAAGCTATAGCAGGATGCCTATCAGATATGAAAAGCAAATTGGGGTCATCACCTATGCATTCTTTAAGTACTGACATCCACCATGACCAACATAGATCGGTTTCCCCTTTGCATATACCAAAAGCAACTAGCATAATTTTGGTTGTTTCCATCCATGCCCACAGCTAACAGATTTGTTCCCTTGTATTGACCATTTAAGTGTGCCGCGTCGATTATAAGCAGCGGGCGTAGATAATTCACGAATGTACGAATCTGAAATAAAACATTATAAATATAGTATAGTAACCTACTATTATTTAATTATTCAAAAAAGATGACCAGGACTTACCGAAGCACCAATGACAATGAATAACATCTTGAAAACTCATTTTCTGTTTGTTTTGATACATGTGCCTGTCTCTTGGTTTTTTCTTTCTAGGTTGTAACAATAATACGTGAGCATTTCAAAAGATTCAAACGGTGAACCCCTTATCTGTTGTATCCAACTACCCGGGAACTCGCGCAATGCGGCGGCGGATACCCGGTAACTAAATCTTGTGGCGAACAAATGTTATTCATTTATACGTTTTTTTTTCTAACAATAAATTTAAGAAATAATGGGTTGGAGATTTTGAAATGGCTGTTACATTTCTTAAATGGCTATGAATGTTAAAGTTATGAATTGAAAGATATTTATTTGTAATAACTTTTATATATGTATGCAATGTATTAATTTCATTACAAAAGTAACATGAATATTTCTTTAATAGCTTGTATTAGATTTCCCAAAGAAGAAATGTTTTTTACTTAAAATTTTTAAGACTTCTAAAATTAGAATGGGCTAAATGCTTTATAAAGTAGTAGAGATAGTAGAGATATTCTTTTCCTCTCCATGCTTGTTGGTAAGATATATTTATTTTATATTCTGACAAGATATCTTGTTGTATATCTTTCCTTTTTAAAACACGCCTATTATCTTGTAACTTTAGAGTGAGAATGTGAGCAATTACTTTTTTGTTTGCATTTCGATGGTTAGGATATGTTTGAGTTTTGGGACAAGTGTGAACATCATTCAGAAATGTAATGTAAAACTTATCTGTATTCCCCCAACGTCTAACACGAATCTCCCAGTCACATTCATTAAAATGATAGCATTTTAATTCATACCTTTCTAGGGCTGACTTCTTTGATAAAAATTGGTAACCATCGTCTAAAGCTTTCAATCTAATAGCCAAGTCTAAAGCTTCCTTATTGTCAAAAATATTACCAACTTCAACTTCTGTTTGTTTATTATAATGCTTTGAAATCATAAGTTTGGACTTGTAAAGTGGTGTTTCTGGAATGCCAGGCTTAAATGCCATGAACTTCTCCCATTTATGGTAATTGGGTTTTGGGTTTTCATCTACACCATCATTACACGCATTTTGTTCATCTTTGTTTTCGTCGTAATCTCTGAACGTAAATGAGGATTCTGGTTTTGTAAAACAGGCCTCATTTTTATAACTTGATTCATTCTTTTGAAAATCACTAGGTTTAAAATTCAAAGATAGACCATTGTTGAAAAAAGATGTATGTGTAATATTATTATTAAAAATTAAGGGGCTTACGTCTTGATTAGATGGTCTGATGTTTTTGAAAGTTGTTAGTTCAAAAAAATTAAATAACATGTTTTTTTGATTGCTTGACAAATCATTGGCAGTTTCTTGTATTGGTTTATGTTAAGAAACATACAAATGTGCTAATTGATCTTTTGAACTACAAGCACAGTCAACAATTTTTTTTACCTCATTGTCATCTGTGATATCCAAGGTACTGTCAAATGACGAGAGCTTAACTGATAATTAACTCGATAATTTGCTTCCAAATTGAATTTCTTTATCATCATTTCATGTAACATTGAGTACGTCAAATCATCATACATAATGGCACCTCGCCGCGTTTCATTATAATGTATTATACATTTGAATTTTCTTATATTTGACTCTATTTTTATGTAAGATAGAGTTAAGACTGTTTTCATTTCAAGTTAGTTTCATGATATATATAGTAATAGAATTGTGATACTATAAAGTAATAGAATTGTGAGAATCATGTCATAAATCGCGTAAATTATTAAGTGATGAAATAGATGTCATGGACTTGTCAACTCAATGTTTCTAAATAGTAATAAAATTGTCAGAATCATGTCATAAATCGGGTCAAATAGTAAGTGATGAAATAGATGTCATTGAATTGTCAACTCAATGTTCCTATAAAGTCATGGAATAAATCGCGTAAAATACTAAGTGATAAAATATATTTCATGGACTTGTCAACTCAGTGTTTCTATATAGTAATTGAATTGTCAAAATCATGTCATAAATCGCGTAACATACTAAGTGATAAAATAGATGTCGTGGTCTTGTCAACAAATACGTTCCTTTATATATTACCTACTTTGTAACTCTAATGATACACTTCTGTAATCAACATCATATTCCTCTAATATTTTCTTTTTAACTTGTTGACAATGTCCGACTACTTACCTTTTGATATCCAAGTCAAAATCATGAATAAAATTCCTGTTAAGAGTTTACTCCAGTTTCGTAGGGTGTCAAAGCTTTGGAAGTTTATAATAGACAGTTCTATCTTCATTCGTGATTACGGTTCTCGTCAAAGTGCGACGTATTGTTTTAATTAAACCTATACTAGGTAACGAAGGTTTTATGAGTTCTGTAGATGAACAAATGTCTTACACCCCACTAAATACAAATCTTTAACTTTCATCTTTGACGCCAATTACCACTTCTGAAGAGGTATGGTGTTTTTCACATGATTCTCATATGATTGCAGTTCTTTGGAACCCATCAATAATAAAATCTTTTGGAGTACTTGTCCCTTATATGACGAGTCAGCCAGCACTTAGAAAAATTGTTTGGGGTTTCGGTGTCCGGCCTGACACATTAGACCCAACCCTTCTAAATATTTCTATGTCATTTTACGGAGAAGGACCATGACATGTGTTAATTTATACTTAGAGCTCAGATACTTGGAACATTCTTCAGAATTACCGTTTGCCCCGTGTTGATATAAGACTAAAATGATCGTGGGGGCAAGCGGTTGTGGGTAGTTTTATTTTCTGGGGTGTCTCTAAAATGTTTTTTAAAGAAGATGGTTCTTTTTATAGAATTTATATGCTTGTTTCATTTGATTTGATTAACCACCAATTTTAGGTATTAGACATACCTAATGAGTTAATAGGCGAACTTCCAAATCCATTCTATATTTCCAAGCTAGGAAACTCTATTGTAATTTCAGAAAACCCCATTTTATATGAGAACCGATATATTTGTGCATGGTTTCTAGAAGTAGAAGGTGCTTTTGTAACATCTTGGAGAGTGCTATTCATCATTCCCTCCCCAAATGTGGCAAAATTAATTGGATTTACTAATGATGAAGAACCAATTGTTGAAGTTGATAACGGCCAACAAATGGTTCACTCATTACAAGTGTACGACCATACGTCTTAACAATTTCATAATGTGGGTATCGAAGCTAATGGTGGTTCGTTCTTCATTGGCCCATACAAAGAATCACTAATTCTTGTTAATGTTTAAGAACTTTCGTAGGTTGTTTTATCTGCTTAATGTTTAAGTATGGATACTTTGTGTTTTTCTTTTCCGTATTGTATTTTTAAATTATGTATTGTAATTTTTAATTCTGTATTGTAATTGTAATTTTAATTTTAGTAATGTTATTTTTGATTTCCTATTCCCCCAAATTTAAGGTCCAACTACTACTTTTCTAATTTTTTTAATGTTCTGTACATTTGTATGATTCTATTTTTTATTTTCCAAACGCATTATGGAAAAATTAAACTAACGTTATTCATTAAAATTATTACAACATAGGAAACACCACATGTCCAATAGTACAAGGCCATCCTTATTTAGACGATTTGATAACATAAAAACTACAACAAACTACTCCAAATCAAGTTTTCCTATGTCATTGTAAACTTTGTGTAGCAGTGCAGTTAAATTGAGTCTGTGTTGTTCCGGATGCATATACATTTCCACTGTTTCCTCGAGTAGCTTTATCTTTCTAAGCAAGAGCATACAGTTTGAGCACTCTTCATTTCTTGAAGGTCTCGGATAATAGCTTAAAGGTGTTGAATGTCTTAGAGAATAGCTTGGAGGTGTTGAAAGTCCTGGAGAATAAATTGTAGTCGTTTAAGTTCCAGGAGAACTAACCAGTAGACGGAGTCGTTCCTCTTTCCATAAAAAAATCACATCCAAACTCTTTTCTCGAGGCTGTTAAAGAGTAAAGAAATCAAAATCTAACTACTAACAAGATTATTTGTATATTAAACTAATAAAAACTATATGATTGTTAACCTTTGATAATGGACATGCATAGTATAGTTTACCACGGGTCTTAGGTTTATATGATTATCGCAGAACTACATCTCCGCTCCACAACGACATGCAAAAGCTTCATATGGCACCATTTTCATAATAATAGTGTTTTTTGTTGGTGGCTGTGATGGTAAGAGTGTGTGTGATGTGTTGGTGGTTGTGAGGATAATATATGCTTTTATGGTAAAAAAGTGCTTATATATAGTAATTGAATTGTCATAATCATGTCATAAATCGCGTAAAATAGTAAGCGATCAAACAGATGTCATGGACTTGTCAACTCAATGTTTCTATAAAATTATTGAATTATCAGAATCATGTCATAAATCACGTCAATTATTAAGTGATCAAACATATGTCATGGACTTGTCAACTCAATGTTACTATAAAGTAACTGAATTGTCATAATCATGTCATAACCGACGTAAAATAATAAGTGATCAAATACTTGACATGGAACTGTCAACTTAATGTTTCTATTAAGTAATTGAATTGTCATGTCATAACTCGCGTCAAATATTTAACTACGATATTACGCTATTTATACACACACAAGTAGCATACAACATACCTAAAATCTTACTTAAAAAAATGTCGGACAACATACCCTTTGACATTCAAATCAATATCATGAATAGACTTCCTGTGAAGTCTTTACTTCAATTTCGTACTGTGTCAAAGAAATGGAAGTTTTCCATTGACAATTCCAACTTCATTCGTAATTATGGTTTTCGTGAGAGAAATACTTGTTGTTTTAATTTAACCTATAAGCAAGATATTGAAGGTTTTATCTATTCGGTTGATGAAAATTTAGCACTCACACCTGTAGATTCAAATTTAAATTTTTTCTCTCTTACACCAATTGCTACATCTGAAGGTGTATGGTGTTTCTCTTATGCCAAAAATTCAATGCTTTGGTTGTGGAACCCATCAATAAAAAAATCGGTAGGAATATTAGTCCCCAATTACACACTTCAACCTGATTCACCGAAAATGATATTTGGTTTTGGTGTCTGTCCTGACACTCTAGACCCAACCCTTTTGAAGATAAATTACCCGTTATACCTTCAAGGTCCATGGTATGTGTCAGTGTTTACATTGAGCTCTAGAAGTTGGTATAATCTTGAGAATTATTGTTTGCCACGTGAACCAATAAAAATAAAATGGGCAGGTCAAGTCGTTGCGGGTGGTAAAATATTCTAGGTTGGTTCTGAAAGGTTTGATAGTAATGATGGTATTTCGTATAAAATTTACATGCTAGTTTCATTTGATTTGATTACTCACCAATTTTAGGTAATAGACATGCCTGAACAGATAGGAGTTGGGGAGTTTTCACCTCCATACCATATTTCCCAGCTAGGAAACTCTCTCATAATTTATGCATGGGCGTTAGAAGTTGATAATGGTTTTGTTTCATCGTACAGACAGCTATTCACCCTTCCACACCCAGCTGAGCATGAGCTAAAATTACTGGGATTTAGTAAGGATAAGGAACTAGTTGTTGAAGCTACGATCATGCATCAATGGCACCACTCACTACAAGTGTTCAAACTAACCTTTCAGACTTTTCAAAACGTTGGTGTCTCTCTGCAAACTGTGGGTGGGTCATTTTTTATTGGTCCACACAAAGAATCTCTAATTCTTCTTACTGAACGAAACAATACAATTATCTAATAACTTGTGTTCTCGTATCGTTTTGTTGTTTGTTATGTTTTTTTTATCATCGTATTGTATTTTAATTTTGTTGTTATGTATTGTTTTAATTATTATGTAATGTTTTTTAAATTATGATTAAAGGTTTTTAATTTAGTGTACGTTTTTATTAATTTCGTACGTTTAAGTTTACGTTTCTAGTTTATTAATAAAAGTAATTAATACAAAAATGATGACTATAAGGTAATTGAATTGTCAGTATCATGAACTTGTCAACTCAATGTTTCAACTTTTAAATGTAATGTTTTAAATTTCAACGGCTACTTTTCCCTTATAAATACCCCTTTACCATCATTCATTTTCTCACACAACTTCTTATCCAACTCTTTCAAATGGATTTAAATCTCAATAACGAAAAAGATCAATGGGAACTCAGTCTTGATATAGATGATTTCGATCTCCGATTAACACCCGTTCTGCGTCCCTTTAGCAACACACGTGTTGAAACATCCCCTTCAACTCAAAATCTAGTTAGGATAATACCCGATCCTGCGGGTATTGTTCAAGCAGCCAAGCTGCTTAAACAAAGGGATATTCTACTTGGTTTGGATGGGGCTATAATGTCTACACAAGAATATATGATGAAAGTTGTTGAGGATGAGGATTTTAAGAGTGGGCCATGGGTTAGCGTCACTGACTATGTGAATGCTAATGGTGGCACTGTGAGTGGGTGTTTAGGAGACATCAAGAATTTTCTGAACAATGGGAAACTTGACCAAGTTTTTGCAATAGTCAACTTTTGTTCTGCGAATATGATTGGCGATCTCACAGTGACTATGATAGATCTCTCAGGTATAATACCTGGAACAATTTATCACAAAGTCATTGGTGAGGGTGGTTATGGAAAGGATATTACTGTAGGAGCTACTTTGATACTTGCTAATGTTTCAGTTTTTTCTCCTAAACCATCAATGCATTACCTTAACATTACAATGAGAAGCGTGGTTAAGGTTTTTCGTAAGGATACGGTTCCTGGAAGTGGCAGTGGTTAATCCATTACCTTAACATAATTATGTAATGTTATTTATTATTATGTAATGTTTTTGATTATTATGTAATATTTTTATTATAATTATGGAAGTGGTAGTGGTTAATTCATTTGTCCGTTTATGTTTTTTTATCGAGTTGTATTAGAACAATTATCATCACTTGTAATGCTTGTTTACTTCAATGTTTACTTAATGTTGGTATATTAAACTCAACAACGCAATATGAAATGTTCCTAGCAATAAGTTGTTAAAGGAAACAAATATATACAATATAATTTCATGCTCGTGGGTATACAAAATTATATAAAAACTCAACTAATCATAACCACAGTTCCTAGTATCCTCACACCGACAATTATAGAACATGTGAAGCATTTGAGTTCTAACGTTGTCCCTAAATTCTTGACTTAAACCATTAACTCTTATAGGCTCACCAACACATAACTTAGATATCAACCAACAAGTAATCACTCCACAATCTTTGAAGTTTGCTAGTTGAGGGATCGGGCAACCCAAACCATCATTGTATATGACTTGGAAATTGTATGGTTGACGTCTAGTTCCTTGGAAACAACCACGGCTATGCAAAATGACATTAACCATGTTTGTCCAATTTCTAATATGTTCATTTAAGGTTTACCTTCGAACCTCGCTATGCAAAGAATCAAACACATAAAATCTAGAGTTTAATAAGTTTACTGCACCCGTCACCCAGTGATCTCCTCTCGCATTTATGGGCATATACACCTGCAAAGATAAATACAATAAATTAAGTAACATTCAATAACTTATAAAATACTTTTAATATATAATAGGTATTAAAAATTTTAAATACAAATAAGTACCCAATCAACTTCATTCCATGAAGGGTACGGACACGTGGAACCATCCAACGTTCCAATTAGATGTGGATCCATTTGTATTATAAACTGGTTCGAATGTGGGTGTAAGGATGCTGTCCCTAATTTTGCCACAATCCACCTAGCACCCTGTGGCCTCTCTCTAATAAGTAGCTCAATCCAGGCATTCATTTGCTGATTCAAAACATAGTAACAAAATGAAAAGTTGTATTTGGAAAAAATAAAAATAATCCTTTATTAAACTTCTATTAATAAACTTACGTCCATGGACAACCAACCCTCTGTGTTGGATTCACCCAATTCATGATAACCACCCATATACAAATTTGGAACTAGTTCTCGCCAAAAGAGCTCTGGAACACTATAACCCATAATATGACAAACCAAATAAACAGGATATGGGTTCAAGAGAAATTGCATGCACAGAGTATAACGTTCTCGCTTAACCTGAAAAACCAAGTTAAAATACTATCTCAATATACATAATGGTTGAATTTATTTATTAAATTAAATAGAACTCTAACAATTAACTTACTAGGGTCCACGTTTTTATACACAATGTAATTATCAGTCTGACAAACACCCGTAATCATAACCTCTTCTGCATGTACACTGTCATCAAAAATAGCGTTTCCAAGATTAAAAGGTGAAACATTGGCATTCGTTCCCTTATTCCTACTTCTATCACCTAGTTTATTAGGTAAAACCGTAGTAGGAGGAAAACGAGTAAATGGACTCTGCAAATAGATGCTAGGATAAGCTTCCTTCCTTTCTCGATTCATTAAATTCTAAAAAAACAAATAATTAACATTTATTAGTTTATCATGCTTAGCACTATAAAAGCATAATCGAAATTAATTTTAGGATTACCGGGTTGAATAAACCAACATCACGATGGTGTGATGAACCATATTGTGGCATAGGGGTTTGCCAGCTCGGAGTACTCGGATACAATGGCATAGGGGTTTGCCAGTTAGGAGTAGCCGAATGCGATGGCATAGGGGTTTGCTAGTTCGGAGTCGACATATGATGACCATAAGAAGGAGTTGATTGGACGCCTTCAAAGAAAGAGGTGCTTGCCTGAGTCGTGAACACTGTTGGACCACCCTGTTGAAACCCCTAAATAAAAAATTATAATATTTAGTTAGTTTTCTACAACATAAAATGTATGAATATTAAAATCACGAAAAACATACTGGCGTGTTTTGCAAACCACTGAAGTCACTGAACCCATAATGTTTCTCAACCACCATCTATCCTTTCTTTCGTTGGGCCATCGTGCCAAGTTCCATTTCCTTCACAATTTTTTTAAAATATCTAATTTTTAACAATTATTTCATCTTTATATATAACCCTATAAATATAACGTTAACAATTTACCTCCATAAACTTATTCATTTTGTTATACATTTGTTCGCGGCCAGCTTCCTTTTGCATCATTTCTTTCAACGCTCTTTTTTGTTCCTCAAATTCTCGATAAAATTCTACTGGAACATTATCTTCATTATGTTGGTTTACAGGACGCGGTATTCATGCTGGTTCACGAATATGCCCATCATAGTATCCCATGCTCGAAACCCACCAATTCGATCTAGCCTCAAAATCATCTGAGGTCAATGTTGGAGTAGGTCGACGTCCCTAAAAAATAAAAAAGACATTCACTATGAAATAAAATACGTAATCAAATTAATAAATTATATAATTAATAAAAACTCACATGAAAAAACCCCAGAGCATGTTTCGAAAAAACTTCTTATTGGAACGCCAAGCAACTACTCTAAGATAACGTTTCTCACGTCTATAAAAATGATGCGCCCCTACTTGAAACGACTCCAATATCCATATCTAAAAGATTTACTTGTTTCAATTGGTTATTGTTATACATATACTTAAATATTATAAATTAACAGATGCCATACCTTAAATACCCATGTAAATCCCATCAACGAATACGAATTATGATCCCTAGCTTCTTCCAGCTCCTCAGCATATAATGGTTGCCAACATCTAACATATACATTCCTTAATTGCTCATACAATATCGGCCAAACATATGAACCCTAGGGATACATGTCCCAATCATCTCTAACATTTGCTAACCTTAAAATCCAATCAGGGACCTTACGTTTATCCTCCAAATCTAATAAGACCAACTGCAAAATGGCTATGCAACAAAAGCTAACAGCATCGTGGTCGTTTATTCTATAAAACGAGTCGCTATTAATCTTTGCTACCAACATTGAACCTCTTATAGGTTTACCATCTTTAGCTGAAGTAAAAACGTGACGCCTAAACGGAATAGGACCCTCTTTTTTATACTCAGCACTATAATCTACCCCAAACCCTAACCCAGTTACGAGGCAAAATTCCTCCCTACTAAATTGTATCTGAATATCATGACCTAGATGGTAAGACAAAGGAACAATCTCTGTTTCTTCTTCTAAACACTCCACTTGGCAACCTAACATAAAATGTATTAAAACACAATTCTCCGGCCAATCATCTAGATCTAAAATCCAACCAAAACAAGTGTTTCTAAATAATTCTTCCCGGGGAGTGTTACTAATTTTTTCTCTAATTAATTTAATCAATCTTAACCTACTTCTACATGTCACAAGAACATCAGGTCCCTAAATTTACACAAACACATAAAATTATACATTACTACACATATAAACATCAAATAAAAAATAATAATAATTAAATTAAAAAATTTAATACCTCGTAATTTCAAATTCATCTTATACAAAACAAGTAAAATCCGCAGTTACCAACAATAACAACCAGACAACCACCGCAGCAACACCGCCTCACAACAACCACAAAACACAACTTCACCACAACAGTCCCCAAAACCACAACACAACTTCACACCAAATCAACTTAGCAACTCTTATATGCAAATTATCAAAATCACAACAACTTTTGTAACCTCTCAATAAAACTTCTTCTAATCCACTACTGACTTGCTTTTCACTTTAGCTATGCATATCTAAGAGATGATATAGTCACTCTTATACATGCAAAATTTGTATCCGAATTGTAAAAAAACAACAAAAATACTGCCATGCCATTGAAATGTCATTCATAGTTATGAATGGTTAAATCAGTTGTGTTTCCCAAAGTGATTATCACTTCCATTTTTGCGCGATGACCCACCATTCCACGCGATAATCACTTAGGGTTAAGAAACGGGTCTGGCATAAAATAAATACATCACGACAAAAGTGGCGCGATGAATGACGTGGCAAACTAGGGCTTGTTTTTTGATTTCGTTAATTCCTATTTTGAATATGGGCCTAACACGTGTTAATCGAGTTCATAGCTACAAAACAAGCGCGATGATCAGGGTTATTTTGGATATATCAGACCTTGTGGTTTACTGCGGGACAAGTGATTTGCTGCAGGGTCATTGCAGTAAAAAAACGCTTAGGTTTATCTTTTATGATAATTTAGGGATAGAACAAAGATAAAGATAAGACAAACAAATTAAATATCAGGAGACCACATTCATAATCCTTAAATTAATAAATCATGTCATTCACCCACTTGCCCATGTGCATATATTATCGCATGGAACAAAATATGTAGCAAAAAAGCCACGATGGATTACCAAAGATTATTGTGGGTCTCGTCGGCATTTTGAAAGTTTGAAATTGTGAATATCTGGGTTCTTAAACGTAACAAAGTAAATTTTCATATTATTACAAGCTAGCTTGTGCTTATACTGTGAAAATGATTTGAAATATTCAAGATTTGAACCAAGTGTCAATCAACTGCTTATGAATTATGATGACTATTCAAGTGTTCATAGATTATGACTGGCTTTGATATTTGTAAGAAACTAAGAATAAGAATATATTGAATAAAGTTTAATACTGTAGTACAGAACGGTTCAAAACTGTACAATGATTCTTTAGTTTTAACTTTCCATGTGGTTTTGTTAAATATATATTTTGGGCTTTAATGTTTGTACTTGTACAATTGCTATAATTGATATAAACTGGGAATATGTCGTGAGGCATAAACTGTAAATGGCAAGGTTGTTAAAATCGGTCGGCGGTATGGTATATCGACGGTCGATCACCTCAAAACGATAGATCGGTTTTGATGGTGATATATCGGTTTTTTGGCGGAGACTCTAAATTATAAAGGAATTTATTTTTAAAAAATAAATATTTACATATTTTTATTAAATTTATTAGTTTTTCTTATATATATGTTAATATATATATGTATGTAACTGTGTATTATGTCGTATCGGTTATGTTTTAATTAAAGCCCATAAGTAATTAAAGCCCATGAAGTTATTAGCCAAAAAAACCACTTTAAAACCATATAACTTATAGGGTTAAGTTAAAAACCGGAAATACAACCTCTTTCTTCTCCTTCCTCTTTTGCAGCTTCTTCACCGGAAAACACCACGATAAGCAGAAAATCGAACCATAAAAAATCGGCCGGCCGATTTGTTGACCGACGTTGACCTAGGTGGCCGAATTGACCAGCCTAGTTGACCGCCTTTTGACCAAAACGCCAAGTTTGGCCGATTTGTTGCAAATCGTGGCGGTGCCGGTCCGCCACCAACCAATTTATCACCGATATATCTGCCGCTATGACCAATATTTACAACACTGGTAAATAGTAATTTTATGTTCGCTTGTAAAGTCCGAATGGTGTACAAAACAAACCAAATGTTAGTGTATGTGCTAAATGGATTGCGTAATATCAACTTAGCACCACAACGCTCTCGTGTGCTTATGAAAGATTAGAAATGCAACTAGACTAAAATGAGACATCTTTAATGTGTCGTTATGGTTTCGCAATATTTTTATTTAAATATATATTTTTTCATTTTATCTTAATTTCGAATTGTAGCTTATTCTTTTTGCTTTATCACAACGGCCTATTGGGCTCACGACCCACATGCAATTAAGCCTGAGTTCAGGCACTAGAAATGTTAAAATGACTAATTGAGTGATTGCAACTTTGGACGTATAATGCATTAGACAACTAGACATGCTATAATTTGGTGTGTGTGCCTATCGGACCAATAAACTTTATGGCTTTTTTCCTTTTAAAGTTATATACAAATTTTTATTAGACCAAGATATTTTGAATTATGTGTAATGTGTCAAGATGATTAGTTGAAAACCTAAACTGCGTGAGCGTTTGTTTTATAATTTATCTAGAACTATACACACACTTAAGACAAAATAGGCATTAACCGAAAAAGTGACATCACAAAGATATTTGTGATACAAATACTCGGGTTGACTGACCGGTTGAATTGGTTTAACCATGAATCGGTAAGATGACCGGACGCCGATTTTGAGCGAAAAACCTAATTGAACCGTAACCCATTGGCTTGATCAGATCAATTAAAAAAGCGGTTTTTAAAACATTAAAAAAAACTCAGTAACATAAATCGTGAGTAAATTCTTTCCGGCACTACATGCAAGCAATAAAAAACCTTACTATATAGTGTATATACTCGAAACATACAACACTACATGCAAAGACAATATTAATATTGAATCCACACGTTTAACTGGTCCTACAAACTTTAGCTGATGTTCAACTACAGTACAAAACAAAATATCAAAAAAGAAGCAACCATACACAAAATGTCAAGCAGCGTTAATATCTTATTGAGCAGACATTGGAAGCCCACACGTGCCACGTAACACTTATTTCCTACGCCCCCATGGCATTTGCATCCGCGCTTATTTTTATTCTTTCATACCCCCGTGGGACCCACAAACCCTGTTTTTCTCCTCCGTATATATTACTAGTAGATAGAATCTCATTTTCTTCATCAACACAAATATCACTCATTTATCTTGTGCTTCTCCTTCAACAGAAACTACTTCAACTTCAATAAATAATCATCATTCACATATTCATCTTTCTTTCTTTCTCTCTGTAAACTTCAAACCACCTTCCCTTTAACAATGCTACTGCTCTGACCTTCCTGGTACCGCCGAACATACGGGACACCTCCACTAACCAACACATCTAAAGACTTCGATACAAGGGTATCCTGAACTAACATCATTAAACTGGGAACCTCTCTATCTCTCTGGTAAGACATCATCCTCCATTCTCAATTCTCTGCTTGTTTATTCAACTGCCTAATCCTATAGAAAAACTTAATATAGATTTGTGATTACAAAATTGAGACGCTTCAACTCTCAATATCCTCACAAAACTCTCTCACAAGTTTTTCTCACCTCTCTTTGGATTACACAACTGCCATAAACTAGACTCTCATTTGACTGTTGCTACACCAACAGTAAGCAATTAACCAAGCATTGCTCTCAGAGCATCAATCCTCACATGAGCTTCTATAAATCCCTCGATAACTCCACTGTTTCCGACCTCTCACTTCGTATCTGAGCTCCCACCTGAGTTTTGAGTGATTTCTGAACTCAACCCATGCTCTGTAATCCTCTTTGGAATGTCTACTAACACCTCTTGACTCTGTCGATATTTAACTTTACGTCTTCTGCCATTGTTTATCGTAACCCGCAATGTCAAATCTACCACCTGCTAGTGTAGAATATGACAAACAAGCACCAGTCCGCTTGTTCTTCTCGAATGCCTCCTCCAAGTTGTATGATTCCTTCTTCTTCGAACCTCGCTCTTGAATACCTACTTTGTTTAGGATATCACACACACACAAAGGATCACACAACAAATAACAAAATAATTAAGAACAATAAAGAAATCAAACAAGGCTTTACGAAGATAAATGAGTCGAAAAGTAAATCGACACAAGATATACGTGGTTCCTCGACAAGATCAGTCGTGGCATCCACGTGATCAAAACCATAGAGATATTATTAAGCTCTTGCCAAACTGCACGGTCGTGCCCAACTGCACGACCCGTGCTAAGCTGCACGGGGTACAAACAGACACACTCGATACAATGAGATATACACACCAAGGTCTAAGTTTACAATTACAATGAGAGAGATATTTATAAGTCTGAAACTCCTCTTCATTTACTTATCTACACGGATGTGGGATTAGTGTAATATACTCGAAACATACAACACTACATGCAAAGACAATATTAATATTGAATCCACACGTTTAACTGGTCCTACAAACTTTAGCTGATGTTCAACTACAGTACAAAACAAAATATCAAAAAAGAAGCAACCATACACAAAATGTCAAGCAGCGTTAATATCTTATTGAGCAGACATTGGAAGCCCACACGTGCCACGTAACACTTATTTCCTACGCCCCCATGGCATTTGCATCCGCGCTTATTTTTATTCTTTCATACCCCCGTGGGACCCACAAACCCTGTTTTTCTCCTCCGTATATATTACTAGTAGATAGAATCTCATTTTCTTCATCAACACAAATATCACTCATTTATCTTGTGCTTCTCCTTCAACAGAAACAACTTCAACTTCAATAAATAATCATCATTCACATATTCATCTTTCTTTCTTTCTTTCTTGATATAACCAGTAAGTTCTTTTGTAGTAATTGAAATGGTATCAATGGTTTCTCGTAGCGGACGAAATTTGCAACGTTACAATAAAGGCCAACAACGTCAAGTTGTTGGATGTATACCTTACAGAATTAACAGTAACAATGCATTGGAAGTACTTGTGATCAGTGCACAAAGAAAAGGCAAAGGAATGTTGTTTCCCAAAGGAGGCTGGGAATGTGATGAAACCATCAAAGAAGCCGCGCTAAGAGAGTCCATAGAGGAAGCTGGAGTGTACGGAATTGTCGAGGGAGAATTGGGTATATGGTGTTTTAAAAGCAAAGGAAACGATGGATATTACGAAGGACATATGTTTCCGTTACTTGTGAAGGAGCAACTAGAGTTTTGGCCCGAGAAAGATATACGGAGAAGAGCTTGGGTGAGTGTTGCTAAAGCTAAAGAAGTTTGCCAGTATACTTGGATGAAGGAAGCGTTGGATTTATTAGTATTGAGACTTGAGTCTGCTCCTTTAAGTAACTTGTGAACATCCTAACATGTATATATATATAGTTATTGTACACGTATGTGATGAAATGTTAATAAAATTTACCTGTTAGATAAGGAAAATGAGGTGTTCAAATGTTTTATGACAAGCCTTGGTTAAACATGTTGTTTGGCAATAGTTTGTAGTTCATCGCTCAAAGACTTTGTATCATGATTAAACATTATAAGACAAAAACGCCTAAGATTGTATTGAAACGCATGGTTGTAGTCTTGTAGACACTATACAAAGCAACTACTTAAAATATTACTATATGGGTTGTAAACAAGATCGCAGATGGTTCATCGAGCACAAGTAGCGACCTTCAACTCGACTCGACGAAGAACATAGGACGAATATAAAAGGATACACAAGTTTACTAATATGCAGATGTTATACCCTGTAAAACCCCTTTCTTAATACCGAATAAAACTTACAATTCGAGTAAGAAGAACAGGGCCGTCTTTGAGGGTGTGCAAGTTGGGCGACCGTTCAATGTACCAATATTTGTAGGGGCTTCAAAAATTGTGTCCTTAACATTCATGTGCATGGGCACACATATTTTCCACGAAAAAATGTAGTTAGATGAATAAATATCTTAAATGAGTAATATGTTGAATGTTAAGATAATAAATTACATTATATCTAATAAATAGTGACACTTTATATATAATATTCTTTCTCGAAAAGTTTTTTAAAAGACTAATTTTGCACGAGGCTGAAATTTTTTTTACAAATTTTGAGTTGGCCCTAAAGAAGAACGTACTATGTGGAAAACTAGAAGGAGGGTTAAATAGTTTTTCCGTTTTAAAATTTACTTTTCAAAATCTTATGTGAAGTTTGGCAATATTGATGTTTGATTAATAATTATATAATAGATGCAAGCAAGTAAAGGGTTAGAAAGAAAGAACCAAGACACAAGTGTTAATAATGGTTCGACTATAAGGACGCCTTCCTTGCCGTACTCCACTCCCCAAGTCACCTACTCGAGAGTTAGTAAACGCTAGTCACCAAACTCCTTTCAACCGGCGGAGAAGCCTCACAACGTCGCTTACACCTTTTAACGGTACAAAACTAAATACCGGATTCTTCACACGGTAGAATCACACCAATAACGCTACACTTGGTTTACAAAGAGGATGAATACAATTACAACTACTATATGATGTACAAGAATCATGGATATGATCTTGATGATGCAAATGGAGAAGCGAAGCAAGATACTTGAAACTTGATCGTCTCAAGGGGGCCACGCAAACCTCCTGAAAAGGGAGGGCTTTACTTGGTTTGAGTTTGTGTGGCGGTGGGTTCAAACCCCGTGGATTATTCGGCCAATGTGTCAGAAACCATAGTTACTAAAAAAAAACTGATGAGAAAAGAATGATCAGTAGATTAGTGAGTTTAGAGTTAGAAAAAGGGTGAATAAAACATGAGAAATGACTTGGTATTTATAGCCAAAAAAATGTACTGTAGCTCGATTATGTCGGTTCTATTGTAGAAGGAAACCGGCCAGCGTTCTTCAATGGAACCGACCAACAGTAACCATATCCAGATTTTGATATGCAAAATCTTGAGAGATCATATGTAATCTTGTAAGATTACCCTATATATGTTGTATTTGATGATGTCATGAATGATGCAAGTAGTATTTAAATTATTTACTTGTAATTCTAAGTATTTCTAAAAATGGAAAGGTAAAAGTTGATATACTCATGTGTGAAATTTAGCTATTTTATTTCAACTGTTTGGCAATTTCTTTCTTAAAGAGAATTACGAATAGTAAGATCGTAATTTTACAATAGACGTTTTTACCAGTTTTATTTTGTATTAACACAAAAGAATATATACATTTCTTAGAGGCTCGTTTTATACTAATAACTTAGGTTAACACATTATGGATTCTACTTCTTTATTTATATAGATGACTCATGTGTCATTTTTATTGTATATTATATTGTACTAATGCGCCTCCATTATTTTAGGTCATCGCGGTTAGGAGTTCGATCTCCTCTCTCTCTCGTGTTGAATTCTATTCTCTTTGTTATCAGTGAGTTCATAGTACCCTTTTTATTACTTACTGTTTCATTAAATTTCAGGGAGATTACATGCTATGCTTAAACTTTTGAACGCATGTACTTTTAACATGTATGCTATCTCATTGTTTGCCTACATATTAATGCGTAAGTTACCTTCATTGCTACTAGGTCACCTTTCTATCTTGAATCGGTTAGTTACTATTGTAGAAAGCTGTGTATGTTGTGGATAGATTTATCGGGATGATCAATCCCCGTCCCTCGAATTATGGTTTCATGTTTGGACCATCTTTTTGTGGACGCATTTAACATTTGATGTACTTGATGTACTCTTAGGGTTATTGGGAGAATACCCTACTTTTATTTAGGGCAAAATTTGTTAAGGTTTCGGGGTCATGAGCTTAGGGCGTTAATAACTGTTTTGACATGAATGTGTTTCATTGTCACCATTTACTTAAATCTTGCGGTTCATTCATTTTACTTATATAAACATGTGGATTCACTCAATAATTTATTGACTTTTTAGCATGTTTTAATCTCAGGTCTTTCATGTATTTTGCTCGGAGGGATGCCGCACGGATATGTACTTAGAGGCTCTACATTTTTATACATTCGACAAAACTTAAACTTTGAAAACATTGTGCAATGTAAAAACATCCTCTAAATTTAAATTCGATGAAAACTTTATCAAAACCTTATGTCACGTTTGAACATTTAGGATAATTCGAAACTATTGGGACCTTGTTTGTAAACTCTGGTCTTTTGATGCAACGAAAGAGATCGTTTTCTGTGACTTGTACCTTGTGCCTTGACGTCGCACCTCAATGTTACCTTTCCACTGCAGTCCGATTTTGGGGGTGTGACAGTTGATAAGTCTTTGGATTCTTCTATTGCGGTCACTTTTGGACGCCACTTGGTGGGGAGTACCCTTTGAAATTTTCTAACATGATTACGACTTGAAAAAAATTCATCAAGTGCTTTTAAGGATGTATTAATAGTATTAAATCTAGCAAAAACACAATCAATAGTTTCATCATCAGAAATAACAAATTCTTTACATTTTTGGACAAATAAGTCTATTTTGTTATCTTTAACTTGCTTATTACCTTGATGAGTAATAATGAGTGATTTCAAACATCTTTATCTGTATTACACATGAAAATTCTTTCATATTCTTTTTTCGGTAAAGCATTGTATAAAACCATTTTTGCTTTATCATTTTTGAAAATCATTTTCTTATGGCTTTCTTCAATCTTCTCATAAGGAATGATTTCATCTTTACCATATACTTTTATGGTAGGTTTATAGTTGCCATAAACTATAATGTGCCAAAGATCAATATCCTTAAACTTCACATAAGTTTCAAAATGGTTTTTCCAATATATAAAGCAATTAGCCTCAAAAAGAGATGGTCGTCGCATAGATTGGCCTTCTTTGTAGTTTTCTAAATCCATTATCGTTTTAAAGATTCAAAATACATTATATTTTAAAAACTTTGGTAACCTAGCTCTGATACCAATTGTGGAAAACTAGAAGGGGGGTTGAATAGTTTTTCCGTTTTAAAATTTACTTTTCAAAATCTTATGTGAAGTTTGGCAATATTGATGTTTGATTAATAATTATATAATAGATGCAAGCAAGTAAAAGGTTAGAAAGAAAGAACTAAGACATAAGGGTTTATAGTGGTTCGGCTACAAGGACACCTTCCTTGCCCTACTCCACTCCCCGAGTCACCTACTCGAGAGTTAGGCAACACTAATCACCAAACTCCTTTCAACTGGCGAAGAAGCCTCACAACGTCGTTTACACCTTTTAACGGTACAAAGCTAAATACCGGATTCTTCACACGGTAGAATCATACCAATATCACTACACTTGGTTTACAAAAAGGATGAATACAACTACAACTACTATGTGATGTAAAAGAATCAGGGATATGATCTTGATGATGCAAATGGAGAAGCGAAGGAAGATACTTGGAACTTGATCGTCTCAAGGGGGTGTTTGGCAATTTATTTCTTGAAGAGAATTACGTATAAATGATAAATGAAACTAAACAAGAACTGATGAGAAGAGAATGATCAGTAGATTAGAGAGTTTAGAGTTAGAAAAGAGGTGAATAAAACATGAGAAATGGCTTGGTATTTATAGCCAAAAAACTGCACTGTAGCCCAATTCTGCCGGTTCCATTGCAGAAGGGAACCGGCCAGTGTTCTTCAATGGAACCGGCCAACATTAATCAAATTCGGATTTTGATATGTAAAATCTTAAGAGATCATATGTAATCTTGTAAGATTACCCTAAGATATGTTGTAATTGATGATTTCATGAATGATGCAAGTAGTATTTAAATTATTTAATTGTAATTCTAAGTATTTCTAAAAATGGAAAGGTAAGAGTTGATATCACATGTGTTTGATTTGGGTAGTTTACTTTAGCGCGGTTTTATTAGTTGTTATTAACAAAACATAGTAAGATCGTAAGATAAAAATAAACGTTTTTACCTGTTTATTTGTATTAACAAACGAATAATATACTTTCTTAAAGGCTCGTTTATACTAAATAACTTAGGTTACACACATATGGATT
>BQNB010080606.1:0-29884 GCA_026074375.1 Tanacetum coccineum
AAGTAAACGCGTATCGGGCTAAAATAAATAGTGATCATTAATATAGCCGTACAAGGACACGAAAATGAGAAATGTTACACACACATCAAGGTAATAGCCAAGTAAAGGATAATAAAATTGATCTTCTTTTCAACAATATGAACAATTTACTATCCTTGAAGAAGAATATATTGATAGCGGTTTTGCTAGATTTAACACTATTATTACTAGTCTTAAAGCTCTTGATGAAGGTTTCTCTTGAAAGAAATATGTTAGGAAGTTTCTTAAGGCTCTACATCCTAAATGAAGAGCAAAGGTGACGGCGATTAAAGAATCAAAAGATTTGTCATCACTAGCTCTAGATGAGCTTATCGACAATATAAAAGTAAATGAAGTAGTCATGGAAAAAGATTTCGAAATCTATAAAGGCAAAAAGGAAAGAGTTAAATCTATTGCCTTGAAAGCTAAGAAAGAGTCTAGTGATGATGAAACTTCAACATTTGGAAACGATGACGAAGAATATGTTATGGCCGCGAGGAACTTTAAAAAGTTCTTTAGAAGAAAGGAAAGAGTGACCGGAAATGTTTTAGATGCGGTGATCCAAATCATCTGATTGGCGATTGTCCAAAACCATATCGCAACACAGATCAAAAGGCTTTCATTGGAGGTTCTTAGAGCGATAGCGAGAATGACGCTGAGGACAAAACCAACGAAGAAACTTGTCTCATGGCTCAATCGTCAAATGAGGTAACTCTTAACTCTTCTTGCTATAGTGATAATGCATCTTCTCTTGATAATCATAATATGCAAATTGAATACGATAGCTTATGTGAAATTAGCTTGAAAATCATTAACAAGAATAAAATTTTGAAAACTAAAAGAGATCTTTTAGAAAAAGAAATTTTAGAATTAAACGAGAAAATTAAGAAACTTAAGAGAAGTAAGGAAATTGAAATTGCGTGTAAGTCATGTGATGAACTTAAATTAGAAAACGCCAAACTTAAAGAAACTCAAGTTAAAAATTTTAAATTTTGATAAAAGTGCTAATTCACTAAGAGAAATGTTAAACAATCAAAAGTCACCTAGTTGTAAAAAAGGTCTAGGATTTGATAGCGATAAAGCGTGAACAAGCGGAACTAAAACCATGAGTTTCATTGGATCGTCCGCTGAAAAAGCGACGAACGGATTCACCATTAAGGGGCACGGATCCACCTTACCTGGATCCGTGAGTCGCAAAGATGACCGAAAAGGAACATAACACGTTTTTAGTCCACCTTTGTCTTCTAGATCGGATTGTTATTACTAGGATGAAACTAATACATAATAGCATTGATGAGTCAAAGAAACCGTCTTTAAAACCATCACTCAAAAGCGGTATAGGTTATCTCAAAACTGAGTCTAAATCGAAAACACCTCCACCTAGGAGAAACATTTCTTCTCAACCAAGATACAACACACCTCAATCTAGGAGAAACTCTAGACAACCAATTCATCAAAACTTCTATCCTATGAATTGGAACAACCAACAAAATCAAGGCTTTGTACATATGGGAAATTGTATCCCATTTCAATATCCCAATCAATTGCAACAAATGCAAGGGATGTACAACACTAACATTTTCGGACCCATGAGATATTGGGGACCAAACGCTTGAATTTGTTTTTGTTGAAATAGGTATGCTTGAGAACATGCTTGGAACCGGATGAGTGGATCAAAGATAGTGGTTGCTCCAAACATATGACCGGTAACAAGAGTTTATTCTCTACCTACAAAGCATACGACGGAGGTAATGTTGTTTTTGGAAGTAACTTAAAAGGAAAGATCATAGGCAAAGGTACGATCTCTAATGACTCTCTCACTATATCTAACGTAGAGCACGTAGATAACTTAGCATTTAATTTACTTAGTGTCGGTCAAATTTGTGACAATAAGTGTCAAGTCTTATTCACGGAAGATGGTAGTGAAATAATTAAAGATGGTAAAATTATAGGAAACGGGATTAGGAAAAATGGTTTATACGTAATAAAATTAGGAAATAAGTCTCAAGACAAATTATGTCTCGCCACGGTAGTGGATAACTCTACCTTATGGCATAGAAGACTTGGTCACGTAAATATGCGTTTAATTCAATCGTTGTCATCTAAAGAATTAGTTAGAAACTTACCTAAGCTAAAATATGATAAACATTTTTGTGATGCTTGTAAAATTGGGAAGCAAGCTCATGCAAGTCATAAAGCTAAAAATATGGTTTCCACTAAAAGATGTTTAGAATTATTACATATGGACTTATTTGGTTCATCGGTAATTAAAAGTTATGGAGGTAATTTATACACCTTAGTTGTAGTAGATGATTATTCTAGGTATACATGGACTAGATTAAGTAGGAAAATTCAAAACCCACTAGGTAGTTTTATAATAGCCATTAGAACGGATCATGGTCAGGAATTTGATAATGAAGTACAATTCGGAGCTTAATGTGATGCACAAGGCATTACTCATAACTTCTCGGCTCCACGTACTCCAAAATCAAATGAGGTAATAGAAAGAAAGAATAGAACCTTACAAGAGATGTCTAGGACTATGCTTAATGAACAATCTATTCCACAAAAGTTTTGGTGTAATGCCGTTGATACGTCAACTTATATATTAAATAGAATATTAATTTGACCAATACTAGGAAAAACTCCTTATGAAATATTTAGAGGTAAGAAACATTCTTTAAAATATTCTAAAGTATTTGGAAGCAAGTGCTTCATCTTGAATACTAAAGACTATCTGACCAAGTTTGACCCAAAGTAATACGAAGGTGTTTTTCTAGGATATTCTCAAAATAGTAAAGCTTGTGTGGTATATAATAAACATACAATGAAAGTCGAAGAATCACTCAACGTGACATTCGATGAAAGTCCTCCTCCTACCAAATTATCACCATTGGTTGATGATGATGTTGGTGAAGAAGAAGCCACTAGAAAGAATACAAAAATAGTAAATACTAATAATGAAAAAGATGAGTCGATAGAAGTTGACGAAATCGTTAACATTAAGGAGTCCAAAAATTATCCACTAGATCAAGTCATAGGAAATCTTAATCAAAGAACCTTAAGATCTCAAGCCTAAAATCATAGTAATTTCTTTTGTTTTATATCTACAATAGAACCCAAAAATGTCAATGAAGCATTAAAAGACGAAAGTTGGGTTGTAGCTATGCAAGAAGAACTAAATCAATTTGTAGCTAATGACGTTTGGGAATTAGTCCCTATACCCATAAGTCAATCCGTCATAGGAACAAAATGGGTCTTTAGAAAAAAATTAGATGAAAATGGTATAGTATCTAGAAACAAGGCTAGATTGGTAACACAAGGTTATAATCAACAAAAAGGTATATATTACGATGAAACATATGCTCCGGTAGCTAGGCTAGAGTCAATTAGAATACTTCTTGCTATTGCTTATGTAAATGATTTTAAATTGTATCAAATGGATGTAAAAAGTGCTTTTCTAAATGGTCTTATAAACGAAGAGGTCTATGTTGCTCAACCTCTAGGGTTCATTGATTTTCAAAAACCAAACTATGTTTATAAACTTAAAAAGGATTTGTATGGTCTTAAAAAAACTCCCAAATCTTGGTATGATAGACTAAAATCATTTTTGAAAAACACGAGTATTCAATGGGAATGGTCGATAACACACTTTTTACTAAGAAATCAAAGTCACATCTTATCATTGTTCAAATATATGTCGACGATATTATATTTGGTTCCACGAGTCAAAACTTGTGTGATGATTTTGCGAAAATTATGCAAGACGAGTTTGAGATGAGTATGATGGGCGAGTTGAACTTTTTCTTGGGTCTTCAAATCAAACAAATGGAAGACGAAATATTTTTCAATCAATCCAAGTACGTCAAGGAGATGTTAAAGAAGTCCAGGTTGGAAGATTCCAAACCAACCAAGATGCCGATGTCAACAGAGATCAAGCTCACTAAGGACGATGAAGCCGACTCCGTGAAAAGCTCTTGTTATCCCAAAAGCTTAATCCATTTTCAACATAATAAGCTACACCAATAAGCAAACAAAGATAGAAAAGAGATAAGGAAAGTGAAAGATTATTAGAGAGAAAACTAGAGTTGGAAGATTACACACACACACAAACTATGCAAATGGTAACCAACACCCTCTCCATGTGAGGAGAGGGTTCTATTTATACCCTTGAGCCATGAGTGGCTTATGGGCTTTCTATCTTGGGCCGGGCTTGGCTTTTCTTGGGCTTTGAGCCCGAAACATGGACAATATTAGATTACAATCCAAGCCCGTTGAACCCGACTAGCCTATTACTTAACAAGACTAATTATGACTAATAAGACCGATAACATTCTTGTTCGACTTATATAAAATTAAGGCTAACAATCTCCCCCAATGTTGAGGTCTCTTTCTTCACACTCCTCCGTACCACCGATGACGTTGAGGATGTGATTTTTGACGTTTATGCTTTGCCTTGTTTTGGTCTTGTCTTGTTTGTAATGGCTTTGATCATTCATGCTTTGTGATCTTGATCTTGAGCCTTTATCTTTTGACTTTGAGTTCTTGAGATCGTTATCTTGCATCATCTCCTTGACTTGAATCATCTTGATTTGACTTTCTTGATCAACTTGTGCTCTTGACCAACATGCTCATACTTGTTACATTCTTGTTTGACATATGTGATTATAAGTCTAACAATCTCCCCAATGGTTGATTTTAAATATTATTAAAAGTTTAAAGGCTCGTATTTATTGATTTAATTGATTACGAAGAAGATTGTTTATCACTTATTTGAAGATGAAGTGGAATTATTTGGGTTTGTGTTCTTATCATATCTTAAATGGCTTACAACATTTGGAGGTAACATGTTCGTGCTTAGAAACTGTGTGACGAAGAATTGACAAATCTAGCAAATGTGTGTGATTTTTCTTATGGTGCTCAATGCTCACATTTTCTATCACTTTGGTTATGTGTCTCATAGAGGATGAGATTAAGTTTCAAGGAAATGCGTTCTCTCCCAAGACATTGTTTTTGGGTATACATTCGAAGTCACATGGATAGTGCAAGATATAAGACACAAGTTTGGTTTTTTTTACTTCAACATCAAGTTCGTTATACTTAGTTTTCTTCATTAGTGATCATTACATAGAGCCTACATAATTAAAGATTCAAGAAATGGTTAACATATGGGTTTCAGGTGAAGCTTAATGTTAAAATGTTTAACCATTTATATGCTACATGGAGGTGAAGGTTTTTTACTACACTATAATTATTACTACAAGCAATTGTAAGTTTTCCTACTACTCAGTTCAGTTTTTCTAAGGTGCGTAATGGAGGGCAATTTGGGTCATTGGAATACTTAGATTGGAAGTGTAATATTGGTTCGTAGTTGTGAAGATCAAAGTTGCATACTTTAGTCTCCTATTTGATATTGACAAAAAGGGGAAGAAGATTTTGATGATTTGCAATTGTAGTCTTGGTAGCCTATAAGGGGCAGTTATCATTTCGTATATTAACTTCAGGGGAAGTTCGTGCTTATTTGGTTTTGTCATTAACAACTAGGGGAAGATTGTTGGAAATTATATTAGTTGATAAGACAAAACAAGATGAAACAAAAGGACGATCTAGCATTATGGAATTCAACAAGCTGGTGGAGTTTATTCTACAAAAGATAAAAGATTCCAAAAGATATGATTCTTGAAGATAAAGATGAAGTTATTAAAAGAAAAAAATTTTTTTTTTTTTTTTTGTAAAAAAAAAAGATTTAGTTTCATTATACAATTATGTTTTCCCTTATAAATCTAGATGGACTCTACTATATAAAGAGATCCCTAGATATAGTTTTTTTAAGTGTGTCAAAGAGTTAAACACCAAAAAAGTATGTGTGTGTTCTAGGCGTCATGTCCTCTAAATGGACGCCTAAGTTTGGTTAGTTTTAGCCTCAAGGTAATCAAGGTTTTTCTTGATCCCTGTTACAGTTCATTGATGTAACCGTATTGTTCTGATCAAATAATATTGGAGCTGATTGATGCTTGGTAAAAGGCTTGTTATGATAATATTGATCAATGTTAGAATATTCCCCTAATGTTTATCATATCCAGGAATAGTTCTAACAAACTAGAGCAACAACGATCTTTATAGGTTTTCACAAGGTCTCAAGCCAAAAATCATAATGACTTCTTTTGTTTTATATCTACAATAGAGCCCAAAAATGTCAATGAGGCATTAAAAGATGAAAGTTAGGTTGTAGCCATGCAAGATGAACTAAATTAATTTGTAGCTAATGATGTTTGGGAATTAGTCCCTTTACCAATAAGTCAATCTGTCATAGGAACAAAATGGGTCTTTTTTTTTGAAATTGGGGCTGGAGGAGTAGGATGAAAGGGAGGGGGGGTATAGTATCTAGAATTAAGGCTACATTAGTAGCACAAAGATATAATGAACAAGAAGGTATAGTTATGATGAAACATACTCTCTGGTAGCTAGGTTAGAGTCAATTAGAATACTTCTTGCTATTGCTTGTGCAAATGATTTTAAATTATATCAAATGGATGTAAAAAGTGCTTTTCTAAATGGTTTTATAAACGAAGAGGTTTATTTGCTCAACCTCCGGGGTTCATTGATTTTCAATAACCAAATTATGTTTATAAACTTAAAAAGGCTTTGTATGGTCTTAAGCAAGCTCCTAAAGCTTGGTATGATAGAATAAAAGCATTTTTGATAATCACACAAGTATTCAATGGGAATGGTGGATAATACAATTTTTACTAAGAAATCAAAGTCACATCTTATCATTGTTCAAATATATGTCGGCGATATTATATTTGGTTCCACAAGTCAAAGCTTGTGTGATGATTTTGCAAAAATCATGCATGATGAGTTTGAGATGAGTATGATGGGAGAGTTGAACTTATTCTTGGGTCTTCAAATTAAACAAATGGAAGACGGAATATTTTTCAATCAATCCAAGTACATCAAGGAGATGTTAAAGAAGTTCGGATTGGAAGATTCCAAACCAACCAAGATGTCGATGTCAACGAAGATCAAACTTACTAAGGACGATGAAGCCGACTCCGTGGACAGCTCTAAATATCGAGGTATGATTAGTACCTTCCCGATATTATGTTTAGTGTTTGCTTATGTGCTCTTTTCCAAGAAAATCCTAAGACTACCCATTTAGAAGTCGTTAAGTGTATATTTAGGTATATTAGAGGAACTACACACTTAGGATTATGGTATCCGAAAGGAATCGGAATATAAACTATAGTTTATGCCGACTCTGACCACACGAGCGATACGTTTGATCATAAAAATCACTAGCGGTGTTTGAACTTCATGGGATTGTCTGACACTTGTTCGCTAAGAAACAAATGGCCCCTGCTATCTCCATGACCGAAGCCGAATACGTCTCCGTCGGAAAGGCGCATAGTCAAAACAAGCACGTGGATGAAACAAACTCTCATCGAGTACGGCATACGCCTCGATGACGTTCTGATTATGTGCAACAATAAAGGCGCCATCGACTTAAGTAAAAACCCTGTACAATACTCTAGAACTAAATATATAGAAATACGTCACCACTTTCTACGCGATAACGTCTAAAAGGGCAATATTTCTATCAAAAAAGTTTCATTCAGGATGAAAATAGCAAATATTCACTAAGACCTTTAAACTTGAAGTATTTAATTTATTAAGATTAGAATAAGGATGAGTAACTTATCATGGATAGTGATTCTACATCATCTAAAAAATAATCGTAAACAGAAATCTAATGAAGTAATTAATCATTATTCAAAAGATATCAATTCTTGTTACAGGTTCCAATTACAAAACATCCTATCATGAAAATAATTGAGATTAGAATTTTAACTAGATAAAGAAAATATCAATAAAACGACCATAGATATTTTCAAAATCTACATGTATGGTTAATACATGAAATTATGAAATTGATTGATAAAGATGAAAAGAACAATCATCGAATTGCAACTCACACTTGTATTGACGATGCTTTGTTAAGTCTAAATGTTCATAAATGATTGTGTTATTAGTAATGGTCAAACTTATTCTAAAAGATAACACACTCCTAGTAGGATCGACCACGTTGAAATTCTATCTGGAAATTCATGACAAGTTGCACGGTTCACTCAAAACTTGGACGTCGACTCTAAAAATTATAACACATATTCCTAATAGTTAATATAACATACTTCAATTGCCAAAAACATAACACCTTATCTCAATTTGCTTGAAAATCAACTTTGTCCATATTTTTGGACACTTGTGGATCACGGATCCACCATATGGTAGATCCGTACGTTGTTTTGGTGGATCCGTGTATCAGCAGGGTACCCTATATTTAAATTGTTAGACCACTCGCCTTCTCCTCCAATAAATAAACCACCACCTACCTCTCATACCACCTAAGATGGAGCATTCTCACCAACATCATTTCAAGCTATAATTAAGATAGATCTATATATTTTAAGACATCTACAATCATAATTGTAAGTTTTTCTTTTTTAAATCTTTATCTTGAAACACTTATTTTCTTTCTGTAAAAGGAAAAAGGTTTGAATTAATAGATTAACTTGTTTTTCCATAATTGGAATTCACATTTAATGTGATTCGCCAACAATTAATTTTTCGTTAAAAATCCCAAGTTATGTGTTTCAAATAAAAACTCAAAATTAGATATTTTTCTAGATAAATGTTGCTTATTTACATAGTTAATACAAATAAAAAATGATTATCCTCTCTTCAATAAACCTTTAAGATTTATAATTAATGTGTTATCTTGACTCATTTAAGAGATAAAGCAAAAATGAAGATGTGTGATTAACTACATCATGTACATGAATCACATACATATATGATAACTTATTTTCAAACATACTTATCTATATTCTAATAAAAAACTTACTAGGTTCAATTATGCTTGGAATGATGAAACTCAACTACAAAATAACCAAAGCCTACATACCAAAAATCTATCACCAAAGGTCTACTCCAAACAATGCCAAAATCTCTTTTAAAACCCTTCGAAATCGCTTCATTCATGAAGGAAGACACATTGAATCCTCCTTCACCTTTGGCAACGACATCGTTGATCAATTCAAATCCATTCAATTTGATTGTCTCCTCATTTTAAACAGTCATATTTGTCCTCATTTCATCATCGAATTCTATTGCAAATTCCAATTAATTTGTAATGTGCGTGATATTTCTCTTTCGATTGGCTTCACCATTTAAGACAAAGATTTCATAATGTCACTTGAAAAATTCGGTCAAGTCCTTTAAATTCCATACAAAGGTTAACAACCCAAGAATTTTCATCAACCTATTTTACTATGATCACAATTGTACGGGGAAATTTTTCGCTTTATTACATTACTTGCATTGTCAATATCTCATTAAGCAAGGTAACTTGCATAACTAAAGTAGACAAGCTCACGCAACCTATCTATGGCCATCCTGTCTTCATATATGTCAAGCAAACATCACAATATGTCAAGTCAATATCATCATATCCTTATTACAAAGTACATTATTCCTATAATGTACCATTCGCAACGTTATATCAAAACGGGCTTTAAACCGTTATCGGATGCCTCTAAACCCTAATTCCATGAAGGATTAACATCTAAAGTGAATGAACAAGCTACTAAAGCATATGTACAAGCAATATAACATCTCATTTGAAATATAAAATCTCTTCAAGTCAAAGTACAAGTCTCTAAAAGCTCAATGTACAAGTCATTAAGCATGATCTCCAAAATAGCCGTTTTACCTCCGCTTTCATTCTAATTTCTTCACCATCACTTGTGTACAAGCTACTATACTCATTTTATAATGTGTAAACCCTAAATATTCTATTCATAAGCTTTCATACATCTTTTTGCACTCAAAACCCTAATTCAAAACCCTAAACCCTAAAACTGAGCTAGTTTCTAAACCATGACTCGTTTCTTCATTTTTATCCATTGTAAACCTAAACCAATACTTAAATAAGTTGTATATACATAAATTACATAACATTAATCAATCACTTTCCATCATCATTTCACCATATTAACAACAATGTACAAGAAACAAAACTAGAAAACCCTAATTATGCCCTAATTGTAACTTTTGACCCGTTTACTCATTTTCTACCCATTTTAAACCAAACCACCTATCAACAACTTTTGATTATTACACCTTAATATAAGTCCTTAGGATCAGTAACCTATCATTCTAATCATGTATACACATAATTCAAGCATAACAACCACTAATTGAACCCTAATGATGAACCCGAACCAAAACCTTGCATTTTGACCTAAATTTGAAAGTTTTTTCTGCATTCAAAGCACCATTGGATGAGCACCTACTTGAAGTGCAAGCTGCTTACAAGCACCTCAAACAAATATCTACTTCATTTATAATTAAAAATTGATCACATGCTCTCTTGTTCTTTCCTTTGTACCTAGCGGCTGCACAAAACCAAAAACACCTCACCAAAGCTACTTCCTAGCTTATACAACACATCTACTACTCTCCACAGCTCCAACCTATCTTGTACACATTCCCAGCCCAGAATTCAGCATACCTTAAACTTTAAGGATCATATGAACTATAAAAGAACCTAAATCAGCATTTTTCTTCATCCCCACTTCCTCCTCTAAACCCTTTATACATAAAGACAATACTTTGCTCTAATAGATTCTAAGTATCTTAATAAGACAAGTCAGAAAAGAAGCACAAGAACCCAAGAAACAGAAGCCCGGGAGTCCGTTATTCTAGCGTATGAAGCTAAAGTCCCGATTTTCAACCCGTTTCTAGCTATAAGCTCAAAACCCATGTTCTATTAAGGATTCTACTTCTTCTGTTCCGTACACTCTTATAATGTTTCATATACGCAAATATACTCTTGTTAAAGTTTCATAACTCAATTCATGCTCATTTTCCATTTTGATCCAAAACCGTACACCCGAAACCCTAATTTCGCATTTTTCTTAAAACTAAATGTTATAATAGTTAAATGTTGTTATAATCTATCCTAGCATGCTTAAATAATGTTAAAATAACCACTTTATTGATTATTGAAGGAATTTGAACTTAAAACCCGCGCGTTTTCATTTTAAAACCCTAATATGACCCGTTTTACTTCCTAGCTTAACGAATCGTTAATTTAAACTTGCGTTGTGTTAAATCTTCATATTTTAGTTTATTATAACTTATAAATGTCTATTGAAATGTTAAAATAAGCTTGCATGGAAATTTGGACATGTTTTGTAATTATAATCCATGCAAGGGGTATATATTGTAACTTTCGGAAACTTATAACTAAAAGGACTAAAAATGTCATTTTATCAAAGTTATAACTACAGGGGTCTATTTTGTCACTTTTCAAAGTACAAGGTTGACTTGGTATATCTTTTAAACTTGAAGGACCAAACTCGTAAAAGTGAAAACTCCGAGGGTATATTTTGCCACTTTTCATTCTCGAGGGTCTAAAATGTAATATTTTGAAAAAGTATAAAAACATGTTTAAAACCTTACAAGACATAACTTTAATTAATGCTTGTCGTGCTTAACATTTCTAGATATTAATCAAAACGCTGAAAACCGATTATATCGTATCACAATACTAGGGAGCTTCATATTAAGAGGTTTCATCTTGGTATTACGTTCTGACTGAGTTGTTGGGTTTACGATTTAAAGTGCCCTAGCTCCTCAAACGTTTACTGAATGACTTCTGAATTATGATGGCCCGAACGGTGATACAATAATTCCAAACTCTTCAATCAAACTCATAACTCTTAAAACTAAAGTTCTAGAGTACAATCTTCCTAAGACTCAACATATTTACTCAGGTTGCGTGACGTGGCTGTTTACTATCATTTTGCTATATCAACATTCCCTGTTAAGATTGTGATAAGGTCGTCAGCTTTCATTTTGGAATATTTATTACAACTACCTATCAGGTGAAGTTCATAACCTCGCCTTTACTTATTTACATGTTTTATAAACCCGCGAGGGGGATACATGCTATTTAAATGTTGAAGATCTCTAACCATCTATCCAGAGCAATAGGATATGAACTTGTTGATGCATGATGGGTACTGAGAGACTAAGGTACTTCAGGGACTAAAGGTTCAGTGTTAGGTACTAAGGTTTCAGTGTTGTTCCTTAAAGATTCTTTTGTGGGTTGATTGTTGATTTGGTCATCCTGAACATTTTGTTCTTAAGTCCCTTCAATGTTTGTCAGATTAAGAGAACATTCGACATCCTTAGTGTGAGGTGTTTCTGCTTAATTAGGAGACAATCACTTCAAGTACAATGTTTTTATGTATGAATTCAGTAAGTGAACGGCCTTAGGAATGATGTAGTAATGAAAAAGTAGAATTTGCTTAATATTGTCTAGATGGTTCATCCTCATAAAGAAAATCATTAGGATGATAAACTAATGAATAATCTATTTCCAATTTCATCTACTATTGGTATTTTGGGAAACCTGATTGCATCCATACTCCTCATCAAAAGTAACCTGATTAAGTCTCCCTCATATTGTTGATTCTTTGTGTAAGACTCTAAAGGCTTTAGAGTTAAATAAGTATCTTAGGAAATATTCATCATCAGCTTTTGCCTCAAATTTGCCTAGATGATCCTTGTGATTATGCATGAAAACAGGACATCTAAGTACATGAAAATAGTTGATATCGGGGATCTTTTCTCTGAATATCTCATAGAGAGTCTTATCATGTCTTTTGACTATGATTGATTGATAAGTGTAAAATACACATATCTGTTTATACCAAAAATGACCCTAAATAACTAAAAACATACTTAAAATGGCAAAAACATACTTGTTTTTGTGTTTAGTGTGTGCAGGTACGGATATATCAAAAATCACAAGAAATCCGTCAAAAACGGGCAAACACGGACACAAGAACGGAAGAGTGTGCAAAAGCCGGAAGCCAAAGTCAAAAAGTCAACCATGGTCAAGCTTCAGTCAAAGAAAGTCAAACCTTGGTCAAACAGAAGTTAATTACAAAAGGATAAAATCCAAAATCACAAAATCAATCCTTTAAGTTTCAAAAGTTACACAAATGGTCCCTAACCTACATTAGGCCTAAAACCTTAAAACCTTACCCGGTCCAAATACCCTAAGCCCATTTCCCTTTTATTAAAACCACAGGGACCATTTCTGTCATTTCTGGAAGTCCTTTTACACTTGACTTATATTTCAAAAACCACAAGGACCCAAATTGCCAATCCCACAAACTCACCCCCCTTTTTACCTCCTCGGTTAAATTTAGGCGCGAAAAAATGTTGGGTACTGTTTTCTACTATTCACTCGTCACTCCTAATTAACCCAAGGTCAAAACAATAAGGCAAATGCAAATTAAGGGTTCAATTGGTCAATTCAAGGGCTCTACAATAAGATGGCAAGGACAAATTAGTAATCTCAAGAGCTCTCATTGGTCAAGCCAATAATAATGTGCCACTAGGATGATTGAAGCACAAAGTGAAAAGTAGAGGAGGTTTGAATTATTTTAACACAATAAACACTCACATAACTAGCACAAGGACGTCACATCAAAGGATTGCCAGCTTGGCAATCCGTGTGACTAGCAAGTGATCTAACGGCCAAGATCAATGCTCTAATGATTAGGAAATGGATGGCTATGATTGATGAGAACGTGGGCAGCAAGGCAAGGCCTAGAAGGTTCACCAATAGGCTATAAATAGAGGCCTCAGCTCACACACACAACATCTCTTTTCCTGTATTTTTTTTATATAAGTAGTAGTAGCTTTTTAGTTTTTAGGCTAATTGTCATTTAGCATAAGATTACCCTTCACAGTTTGAAACTTTCTTTTAGTATTGTAATCAAGCTTTTATCAATGAAATTCAGTTTTGTCATAAGCTCTTTTAATTTCACTCATAAGCTCTCACTTTTCTTCAAATAATAAGCTACTATTTCTATAAGCTTGAATTTGAGCTTAATAAGTCAATTAATTCTACTTAAACCTTAAAACTAGTTAATTACCTTAACTTTGGATTATCTAGCTTTTGGAAGAGAAGCCTATCATGGAAGGGCTTCTATGGACTTTATTAGCTTATCCTTAAAGATAAGCTAGAGCTTGTAGCTGCTTAATTGAACTTAGCTTCTGTTTAGCTGAAGCAACTTGTAAGTTTTCATTTAAACTCCTTTGTCTTTTAATTTCTGGTTTAAATGCTTGCTTAGTTGCTTATTAATTATGTTTATTTGCTTAACTAGTGTTCATTAGTGCCTATTATTACTTTTTGTGTGCATATTAATCATGTTTGATCATCTGATTTTAGTCATTGTAGATTAGATCCTTAGATCCTCTACAAATTATCTTAAAAATTCATAGAAAAAACCCAAAAATAATAGAGTAAATATAGTTTTAAGATCTTTGTTTTTAGCTTAGTGATTGCTGAATCAGTTTATAAGCTGTAATGATAGTTGTTAGATATCTGGTATAAGGTTTTATTAATTGGCTTTCTTAGTCTTATAAAGCCTAATTGGATTTTATGCTATCTAAATAAGTGTTTTTGGTATACTCCAGTTGACATTTTTAAAGTCAAACTAAGTTTGTGATCTATTGCCTATTGACAGATGTATAATCATATAGATTAGGTTATAAAAAGATTGAATCATAAGATTAAGTTTATGAGATTTTGTAGCTTATTGTAAATGTCTCATCACATGGTACTTTTTCTACTTTACACATAATCTTGATAAAATTTAGAACCAGCCCTCCAATTCTTGGATATTTGCTTAATTTGTTTTCTTAACACTCTAATAAGATTGCAACAATTGCAAAGTTAATGCCCAACCACAAAGTACTTGTAATTTGTTTCTAGCATATCCAGTCAATGCACCAGCATAATTAACGAAAAAGTTAAATACTGCTTGGAGCCTAATGAATCCATATAAAGTTAGTTTAAATAAATTTAAGCTTTTTAAAAAATTCAGTAGATTCATAGATTAGTTATAGCTAATATAGTTTTAAAGTTATTTTAACAATACCTAGATTAAATTACTAGGACATTTGCTTATAAAACTCATCAAAAACTCAAAAAGACCAAAAACAGTAGTTATACTTAAATTATTTTTAATTGAAAATATACTAAAATGATTTATGTTAAAGGTTTTATAATTCCATATCTTATAGATAGGAATTTAAGTACCATGAAGCTTGTTCTCTGTCCTCAGCATATTAAGCTTATTAGCTTAATAGCTTTTTGAGTGTTTATGTTTATCTCTTGAGCTAACTCAATTTAATCATCAAATTAATTGGCTTTAGTTTTACCTATTATTAGCTTATTTGCATTTAGATAGAAGACATCATAAGCTTCCTAGAACATCTTTTGGATTTGAATTTGAGCTTAAATTAAAGCTTGTGCAAGTGTTTAAGTAAAAATAGGCAAAAGTCAGCTCAAAAGCTCACTTTCTGTTGACAGTTTCTTACAATAGCTTTTAAGAGCTTATTGTTGGTTTAGAGCTTATGTTGCCTTCATTAAAGTTGCTCACATTAGCTTGTTTTACAACTTTTGTTCTTTGAGTTTTGAAAAATAAAAAAAATACAAAAAGGGGTGTCTGCCAACCTTGAACCCACGACCTCTTGCACACAACACACACGCTTTAACACTTTGCTTCAATAGCTCATCCATCATCTTTTCCTTTCATTAAATACTTGTACACGTTTTACCTTTCCTCTTTTAATAATAAGCCGTAGCTTATTAAGCTTAATTCAGGGCTTATTTGTTTAGCTTCGTCATAGTTCTTATTTTTCTTAAGTCCTTTTTAGCTTTTTAGATTTTCCCTGAATTTTTGGTAACTTTTCATAAAGTATATTATTTTTAATCATTTTTTCTAAGGTTTTAAAATTCGAAAATACATAAAAAATAGAAAAAAGTTTTATAAAAATTAAAAAAAATAGTTTTTAGTATTAGAATAAATACTTTTAGGTTTACAATCAGAAAAATCATTTTCAACACTTTTAGATTTTAATTTTCATTTTTGAGTTTTTATTTTTAACTTTAAAAATAGGATTTTAATTTTAAAAATAGTTAAAAATAGTTTTCTGAGTTTTTATGTTATTTTAGACTTTTCTAAGTTTAAAAATCATTTTTCTAATTTTTATAGGACTTTAATTGGCATTTTTCTTTTAGGATTTAATTAGATTAAAATAGTTTTTAATTCATAATAAATTCAAAAATAATCAAAAAAATATTTTTCTTTTTCCTAAAATTTTCTTTTGTCCTATTTTAGGTTTAGAAATTTATTTTGCATTTTTAAAATTTAATTTTGTCTTTCTTGCTTATTCGTCGCTTTTTATTTGTTTCACGTTAATTGTTTAAGTGTTTAATTGCTTTTAATTGTTTATTTTAATTGTTGCTTTAATTTAGTAGTTATAGATACTCAAAAATATCTTTTCTCTCATTCAACATTAATCAAGGCTAAAGCCAGGTTTCAATTCACGAAGTCGTTGAAGGAAACACCCGGGTGATCATTTTTCCCGGTTAAATATACGTATTATATATTATATAAATCTTTTAGAGTGAGCTTTTCTTAAGGGAGATTTTAAGAAAGTTCTTAATTGCTCTTTTGGAAAATTATATTATATTTTATTGTGTATAAAAACTCACTATCAATTTTTGGCGCCGTTGCCGGGGACTTGTGTTAAAGATTTCGTCGTTTAGGTTTGTTGAATTTGGTTTGAAGATCCTTTCGTCCTCGAAAGTTTCATTTTTGTTAAATATTTCAAAAATACAAAAAAAATTAAAAAAATAATTAAAAAGTAAAAATATTTTCTTTTTCTTTTTAGTATAGTTATCAGATAAAAAATTCACAAAAAAAAATAAAAAAAATATATAAAAAATTTTCCTTAAAAAAAATACACAAAGTTGGTAAACGAACACCAACATATAATACTCTCAATCGAGGTATTATCATAAATAATTTCCGGTGAACTTGAAAAGTTCTCAAATCGAACCAAAGATTCAAAAAAACTTACCATTTGTGTCATTTACGAGGTACGACTCATCTTAAGAAGCAATTTTTAAGAGTTACCGTGAAGTAAGTTGATTATTTGGTTTAAGTTGTCTTCCGTGTATCCGTTTAAAATAGATTGTTAAAAAAAATTCAAAAATTCAAAATTCAAAAAAAAAATTAGTGTAATTTTTGTTTATTTTTTAATTGTCTATTTTTATTGCAAGCGCACTCGTTCACAAACTCTATAATCGAAATCGTCGACACAACAATAACAACGTTTATATTGTTGAGAACACCGAGTTTCCAATGGCCGAACGATCGTACCATGCTCAATGCTACAAGCTCCCATCGAGATATCGAAATGCAATTGTTTGTTTCCACCGATAAATGCAAACAATTTTGAGCATAAAACAAACATGAATAAACTTGTATTCAAAGTAATCATTTACGGGTAAACAAGACCCTCATAAACATCTAACTATTTTTCAACAAAGTCACTTCTAACTTTAGATACCCGAAGTTCCAAACATCTCTGATTAAGCTTGTTTTTTCCTTTCTCTTCGAAGTGAAGCCCGGACTTGGCTAGATAAGAAACCACCTCGATCGATTCTAACCGTGGGGATGATCTGTTCCTCGAAATATCAATAATCCAATTTTTTCTACCTTCGAAAACAGACTTAACCCTTCGAAATGAAATCACCACTATTCTACCCAAAACCAAATTGAACATTTCAACTAAGCATGGGAATCGTTACAAAAGGACTTCTCGTCAATGTCCTCATCATGGTTTTCTCGAATAACATCATACATGATACTATCTACAATTCTTTGAATACCAATGATCAAGATGCTTTAGATCCGCCGCGGGTGGAAATTTTCTAGATACAGATAGCCTTCTTGATGGTTTTAGCCATTAAAGAGAGTAAATCCAAGGTTTGTTATTTAAGAAGACATGCAATTGTAAACAAGAGCGAGTACGAATGCTCCTCTTTCTCTACTTCTACAACCTTCTAATTTCTTTTGATTTCAACAACTCGCTCGCTTCTCTGAAAGACAAAATGGATAATCGAATAGAGCCAATTAGAAAAGATGATTAGTGAAAAAGAATGTTACGACTCCTGCTACCGTTAAAGCAGTCGAGGAAGTTTGTGTTACATGTGGTTCAAACCATAATTTTAACAATTGTCCGTTAACAAGGAATGAATTTCCCATTTTTCATGATAACATTCATCAATTCCAACAAACCGCCGCCGTTGGCAATTTTGTTCAAAGAAACCCTCCTAAATTGGCAAATCAAATGAGACCACCCGGTTTTAATCAACCAAATGTTCAAAACAACCAAGGAAACCAAAACCGATATCAAGGAAATAATTTCAATTCGAATCAAAACCGTGGAGGTAATTTCAACCAAAACCGTCAAAACAGTCAAGGAGTCGTTTATCAAACCCCACCATACCAACCACCAACAAATGTTTAGAAACGATGATCAATCTTTAACCCTTAAATGTGGTTTTTTGGAGTTTGATAATTGCTTAGCCCTAGCCGATTTAGGTGCTAGCATAAATCTCATGCCTCTTTCCATTTGGAAAAAGCTTGGACTCCCGGGTTTAAATGATACTAAAATGGTGTTAGAATTAGCCGACCGAACAATTTTCAAACCAACCGTAGTAGCCGAGACTGTTTTTGTTCAAGTAGGAAAGTTCTATTTTTCGCCAGAATTTTGTGTACTTGATTTCCATAGCCAAAAGATCCTACCGGTAACCCCCGTTTTGATACTCGGGTAGGACTGTATCCTTAGTATGTGCTCAAGCTTTAATTGATGTGTATGAAGGAGTGATAAACGCTATAGAAACTATGATCAATCTTAACGCCTTAAATGTGGTGATACGACTTCTATTTCATACAACAATCTCGAATCGTTGAAGAAAGTTGATCTTATTGATGTCACGTGTGAAGAATACTCACAAGAAGTCTTAGATTTTTCCGACTCAGTTGCATATGGAAATCCTTCTCCTGAATACGATCCGATTGTTTCAAATTCTTCTCCGACTCTCACTCCTTTCGGGGATAGTGATTTTCTACTTTTGGAAGAAGCTGATACTTTTCTTGCTCTAGCCGATGATCCAACTTCACCGGAAGTTGATGAAGCTTATTATGACTCAGAGGGGGACATTCTGCTTCTCGAATCTTTTCTCAATAGTGATCCTTCGTCGTCACTAAATCAAGGAAATATCTTACCTGAAATCAGAAAAGAGCTTAAAGTTGTAAATCTGCTGAATCATCAAATCGATTAACCTCCCGAGTGGTCGAACTAATGACTTACCACCTATCTCGAATACGCATTTTTTAAGCATATAACAACAAGTGTGCCTGTCATAAATGGCCCAAAGATCTTGAGTGATGATTGAGAAACCGCTCTCATAAAGGTTCTAAATCCCGAAAGCAAGCCATTTCTTGGAAGCACTCCATTACATAAGGGTAATTAACCAGAATTTTTGTTTCTCATAAAATTCTAATGGAAGGACGACTAATGAACCTAGCGGTCCAAACATCAGAGAAGGTTAACCAAAGATCCATGATGTCATTAAAAAGAGGTTGACAAACTTCTTTGACGGCGGGTATTGAATCTACCAATTCTCGATAGTCCTTGGATGAGCCCAGTACAACGTCTGTACCAAAGAAGGGGTAATTGACCAAAGAAACCAATGATGAATTGAATTAGTGCCGCTAGTACTTGTGAACAGGATGGAGAGTATGTATAGATTATCAAAGTGAACTAGCTACAAGAAAAGACCATTTCCCTTTGCCGTTCATGGTTCAAATGCTTGAGAGACTCGCAGGAAATGAGTACTATTGTTTCCTCGACGGTTTCTCGAGTTATTTCTAAATTCTAATTGATCCAAATGACCAAGAAAAGACCACATTCACCTGCCCATACGGAACGTTTTGGCATATCGCCGCATGCCCTTATTGTTTATTCAATGCACCATGCATGTTTCAAAGGTGTATGATGTGCAATTTTCCATGATATGAGTTGAAAAGACAATGGAAGTTCTTCATGGATGATTTCTCGGTTTTTGGAAATTCTTTTTCTACATGCCTCACCAATCTAGAAAAGATGCTTATACGGTGTGAAGCACTAACTTATCTCTAAATTAGTAAAAAAACCATTTTCATGGTGAAAAAAGTTATCTCTCAGACCATAAGAATCTCGAAGAAAGGAATTGAAGTCTACAAAAGCCAAGATCGATGTGATTTCTAAGCTACCTCACCCAACTACCGTTAAGAGAGAAGTTCGAAGTTTTCTCGGGCATGCTGGTTTTTATCGAAGATTCATCAAAGACTTTTCAAAGATTTCTCGACCCATGACCCACCTTCTTGAGAAAAACACCCCGTTTAATTTTACTAGAAGAAGCATTCAACCTTCCAATTTTCAGACTCTAAAAAAGAAATTAACCGAAGCTCCAATTCTCATTGCTCCAAATTGGGACCAACCTTTTGAACTCATGTGCGATGCAAGTGATTATGCAATAGGTGCGGTTCTAGGGCAAAGGATTGAGAAGCATTTTAGACCAATTCATTATGCAAGCAAGACAATGACCGAAGCGGAATCAAACTACACAACAACGGAAAAAGAGATGCTTGCCGTGGTGTACGCTTTTGAGAAATTTCGATCATATCTTATCATGAATAAAAGTGTTGTTTACACGGACCATTCTGCCTTAAAATACCTCTTCAACAAGAAAGATGCCAAAGCAAGATTGCTTAGATGGGTTTTACTTCTCCAAGAGTTCGATTTTAAAGTGATTGATACCAAAGGAGCTAAAAACTACGCAGCCGATCACCTTTCTCGTCTTGAAAACCCGTATGAGAATGTTTTTGATCCTAAGGAGATTAACGAAACCTTTCCTCTTGAGACATTGAATACGGTGACTTCTCATGATAACCAAAGTACTCCGTGGTTTGCCGATATAGCAAATTACCACGCGGGGAATTTTCTCATCAAAGGAATGTCAACTCAACAAAAGAAAAAGTTTTTCAAAGATGTAAAGCATTACTTTTGGGATGATCCCTATCTCTTTCGAATATGTGCGGATCAAATCGTCCGTAGGTGTGTATTTGGCCAAGAAGCTCTTGAAATCCTCAAAGCTTGTCATGAAGGACCCACCGGGGGCCATCATAGTGCCAACATCATCGCTCGGAAAGTATTTGATGCCGGTTTCTTTTGGCCTACCATATATCAAGATGCTCATTCAATGATCAAATCTTGTGATGCATGTCAAAGACAAGGCAAAATTTCACATCGAGATGAGATGCCTCAAAATGCTATCCAAGTTTGTGAAATTTTCGATGTATGGGGCATTGATTTTATGGGACCTTTTCCATCATCAAGGGGAAACAAATATATCCTCGTAGCCGTCGATTATCTTTCCAAATGGGTTGAAGCCAAGGCGCTCCCCACCAACGATGCTAGAGTAGTTGTCAAATTTTTGAAATCCCTTTTCTCCCGATTCGGTGCACCGAGAGCTATCATAAGCGATCGTGGGACCCATTTCTGTAACGACAAATTTGATAAAGTTATGTCTAAATATGGTGTCACACATCGTCTTTCTACCGCTTACCACCCTCAAACTAGTGGTCAAGTCGAGGTGACGAATCGTGGACTTAAAAGAATCTTAGAAAGGACGGTAGGAGAAAACCGTGCCTCATGGTCAGACAAGTTAGACGATGCATTGTGGGCCATTCGTACGCTTACAAGACTCCAATCGGATTGAACGCCCATACAAGATAGTTTATGGTCAAATCATGTAATTTTTCCAGTTGCTGTTTTTTTGTTTTGAATTTTGCCTTTGTTTGGTGAGATTGTTTTTATGATTCTTTTTTGGGTGCTGTTGTTGTGTTGTGTGTTTGGTTGTGTTGCTTGTTAATTGTGTGTTGATTTGTGTTTGTTGTTTTCTTTTGTGTTTTTATGTTGGAATCTGTTGTTTTGTTTATGGTCGTGTTTTGTGTTGATTGTTGTGTTTTTTGTTGGCTTTGTGTTTGTTTGTTTTGTGCTTGATGAATGTGAAATTTGTTTTGTGTGTTTTTTTTTTGTTGTGGTTTGATGTGTGTTGTGTGAATGTGATTTGATTGTTTTGTTTTTTTTTGTTGTTTGAATGAATGTGTTTTTTGGAAAATTTGATTGGTGTTTGAACTAGAACAAAGGCATATTGGGCTCTTAAGCATGCAACGTCGGTCTCAAAACGCGGGTGATCATCGATAGCTCCAACTCAATGAAAATTAACTGTGCTTCGAGATCAAGCTTATGAGAATTCAATAATCTACATGGGAAGACGAAGAACTTCAACGACTCATAAGATCAAGAATCGAATCTTTAATCTGTTGTTGATAAAGTTTTACGTTTCACTCCGATAAAGATTTTCTCGGGGAAAGCTCAAGTCCCGATGGTCCGGTCCTTTCACTATTACCGAAGTTTTTCCTTATGGCACTGCCAAATTGTCTCATTCCTGGATGGTTCAAATTTCAAAGTTCAAATGCACACCGTCTTGAAAGCATTTTAATTTGGAGGGATACACCACCATTGGTTATCCAGGATCTCCAAACTTTCCCTAAGGACAACTAAATTCAGGGATCGAGTCGAGCTTGTGACTGGGTGACAAAAAACAAGCCGCTTCGTGGGAGTTCACCCCATGCTTATCCTTTCTATTTTCTTAAATAATGTGTTGTGATGTGTTGTGGATATCCTCTTTCGGTTTCTTGTTGTTTGTTGTTTGTTGTGATTTTTGTAGGATTGACCCAACAATTTCTGAAGACTCTCGTGTCCGGTGTTGTATCCCGTTTCACTCGAGCTTCCTATCCTTTATGTGAAATTAGTTTGGGGAGATCCGATATCCTTTCATCTTATCGATTCACGTTTATCTTTGCATAATTCATAAATGGCTTAGATTTTCGTAGAGGCTCGACTTTAAACATTGAGGACAATGTTTCGTTTTAGTTTGGGGAGGGAATCTATCAATTTGATGTTACCTGCTTATTGTTTTGTTCTCACGTACCCGTTTTCCCGCAAAAATAGCAAAAAATTTAAATTTTTAAGATCTTAGTTTAAAATATATATATATATATATATATATATATATATATATATATATATATATATATATATATAATAAATAAATAAATAAATAAATAAATAAAAAACAATAATAAGTGTTTAGACAAAAATGTAGGTTTTCCGTTGGTAAGAATAAGAAGTAATTTTTGACCCGATCGAACGTGTAGAGTTCTAGCTTTCTCCCTTAACAATTAATGATGATAGTTATTGTTAGTCTCATGTAGACTTTAAACATGCTAGACTTGAAATCATTAGTAAATGAAGACTTGTGCTAATCTCAAGTAGATTTTATTATGACGAGTTAGATTTTATATAGGCTAAGTATTTGTGAATTTCTTTATTAGAGATTTTAAATTGCAAAGAATTAAGAGATGATAGTGTTGTTTACGAGTTAGGATGCTAAACAAAGTTTATTTGGAGAACTTAAAGGCTTTTATAGAATTAACTTTATGGTTTTTTTCTTCCTCGGAGTTCTTAAATTTTTAATTATTACGTGTTCTCTTCTAATTTTTACAAATTTAGGTTTTGCATCTTATAAAGTCCTAATCAACATATTCATGAGAAAAAAGCATAAATAAGAATTTTAGTTCGAGTTTATACTTTGGTTTTCTAAATACGAAATTTTTACTATTTGCAAAAAAAAAAAAAAAAAAAAAATAAAAAAAAAAAATCTATAAAATGTAGTTGGTGAATAAAAAGGATGCAAGTTATAAATCCTTAAGTGTTAATAATTAATATACAAACTCCATCGCAATAAAGTACATGGGCATTTGTCGGTTCGCTCCCGATGTGACATCGAAAGAAAGGGTGGAGGATGTATATTTAGGGTTGATATCATAATAAGTACGCGAGCTCTTGTCGGAGGCGAGGCCGATGTGTCGTTGAAAGAAAAGTGATACCAATTCCTAGCCTAATAGTTATAATAAAGTTGCAAAATTAGAAAATAAATAGTAAAAGTTTCATTTTCTAAAAAACCAAGGTATTCTTTTTGAGCTAAGGTAATAATTAATATACAAACTCCATCGCAATAAAGTACATGGGAATTTGTCGGTTCACTCCCGATGTGACATCGAAAGAAAAGGTAGAGGATGTATATTTAGGGTTGGTATCATAATAAGTACACTGACTCTTGTCGGAGGCGTGGCCGATGTGTCGTCGAAAGAAAAGTGATACCAGTTCCTAGCCTGATAATGTAAATAATAATAATAATGTTGCAAGTTAGAAAATAAATAGTAAAAGTTTCCTTTTCTAAAACCAATGTACTCTTTTGAACTAACGTTTGCAAAAGTCTACAAGGCTTTTTCATCAAAATACATTTTAGGAAGTTCTGCGTCTCGTTTATTATTCTTCCGGATGGGGGGTCAAAAGCCTTAGCACTTACCGATGACGGTGGGATGTAGAGAAGAAAGTCATCTAATTGGGATAAGTGAATAAATGATGTCTTAGCTTAAGAGTTTTTGTTTGCTTTGAGTTGTGATCTTACTAAGTGATTAACATATTAGCCCAAAAGGCCCATGTGTAAAGCTTGGTCGGATTTTAACTATCTAAATATGTGGATTTAATGGTTTAAATTTAATTTGAGACCCACTCGCTTAAATATATGTTTTATGTCGAAAGATGATGTTCACAAGTCTGTAATTAAAGTAGTCTTAGCATCATAGCTCGTACTTAAACGGTGATCATATTTTAAGTTAGTATGGGAAAAGTAAAAATCGGAATGATGAAGTTATCTTTTAGACACTTAATGTGTTTTTTGTTTATGATCCTTAAGTTACCCACTAAGGTAGTGAAAACAATAATATTTTGTCAACACAGAATAAGTTGTAGTTAGGAAGTTAATATTAAGAAAAAATTTTAAATAAAAATCTTTGAAAATGGGAAATATGGGGTGTTTAATACTGTAATCTCTTAGCTCAAACACGAACACGGGAATCAGAAGTGCACAAAAGAAGCCAAGGATTCAAAGCCGAAGCCAAGAAAAGTCAACTATGGTCAAGCTTCAGTCAAAGAAAGTCAAACCTTGGTCAACAGAAGTCAACCACTAGAAGACAAAAATGGACAAACACGAACACGGGCCCCAAGTTCCAAAAGTTACACAAATGGTCCCTAAGGCTTAATGGGCCCTTAACTTTTCAAAAACCTTACCCGGATCCAAAGCCCAAAACAAAAGCCCAATTCCTAAAGCCCATTACCTTTTATTAAACCACAAGGGCCATTCCTGCCAAAAATGAAAGTTATTTCATACCTCAACTTTCATAAACCAAAGACAAGGACTAGTCTTGCAATTTCCCTTAACTCACACCCATTTTTACCCCTTTCAGTTATAAAAAGAAAAAGGCGCAAAATTTTGTTTCACTATTCACCCGTCTTCCCTAACTTTACCACACAATCAAAATCAAAGGGTTTTTCTTAATTAAAGGGTGATTTAGACAATTCAAGGGATTTCCAACAAGATGGCAAGGTCAAGTTAGTCAAATCAAGCACCCTCATTGGCTCACTAATGCCACGTGAACTCAAAGAAGCACAAGGATTGATGAAATTTACACTAAAGCTACTCTCAGATGTAACACAAGCTGTCACATCACGGATTGCCAAGCTGGCAATCCGTGTGTGCACAAACTTGATCAAACGGCCAAGATCAAAGCTTCAATGATTGGAAAAATTGATGGCTATGATTGGCAGGAGCATGTAGAGCAAGGAAGACCTAGAAGGTTCAGAGAAGGGCTATAAATAGCACACACTTTTCACACATACACACACAATCTAGTTAGCTCTTTAATTTTTAGCTTAATTGTTTTAGCTTATGAAATGTTCTCTTTTAATTTCCATTTAATCCTTTTGTAAGTTCTTTTCAGTAATGTAACAAGCTTCTAGTTAATAAAATTGAACTTTTACTTTCCAATATTCTGTCAAAAGCTCTTGTTTTATTCATAAGCTCTTTAATGTTAAGCTACTGTTTTGATAAGCTAATTACAAGCTCTTATTAGTCTCTAAGCTAATAATTGAGCTTAATCTTAATATACCTAAACCTTAAAAACAGCTTAAAACCTTAACCACTTTGGACTTATAAGCTTTGGAAGAGAAGCCTATCATGGAAGGGCTTCTATGGACTTTACTAGCTTATCCTTATGGATAAGCTAGAGCTTGTAGCTGCTTAATTGAGTTTAGCTTCTGTTTAGCTGAGGCTTAAAGTAAGTTTTCATTTATTATCTTATGTTCTTTAATATCTAGTTTTATAAGTGCTTAATATTGTAAATTTGCTTATTTGCTTAATTTGTCTGTTTATTTGAGCTTATCTGATCTTATTCTAGCTTATTAGGTATATTTACTTATCTGTTTTTAGCTTAGGTAGCTTAACTCTTAAATTTTAATTACTTGTCTTAAAAATCACTAAAAAGCCAAAAATAGATAGCTTAGCCTTAGATTCTTAATTCTAGCTTAAATTGATTGTGGATTTATGCTTATTAGTTTTGTTATAAGCTAGTATTTATCTGGTATTAAAGCTTAGATCTCTAAATTTCCATTTCAAAAGCTTAAGTAAATTCTGTCAAGAAATAAAGGGGTGTTTGGATTTAGCTTGTTTGACCTTTTAAAGTCAAAGGTATTTTGTGAATGCACTTTGGTTAGCTTAATTATCTTATTTGATTAGGATATAAGTTGGTTTGTACTGTCAGTTTAAGCTCATAATCATTTTAAGGCTTATGTTTCTTGTTCTAGCACCAGGGGACTTTTCCTTTTGATTTCACTTGTGAAAATTTGAACCAAGCCATCCAAGGCTTGGTTCTTGCTTGATTAGAGTTTAGACTCACTCAAATAGAGTGTCTAAGTGTAGGATTACCTCTTAAGGTATCCTGCATTTGTGCTTACCCCTTTGCCATTTGCATCAGCAGTGGTAACACTCAGTTACTACTATTGTTTTTTAAGCTTTAATTTAGCCTAGTATTAATAGTTTTTAATCCTTCAAATTTAGTAGAATCTTAGCTTATATATAGCTTAGTTTAGATTAAGTTCTATTTTTCATTATCTAGCTTAATTGTTAGGGTTAATTTACTCTTTAAAGTCATCAAAATTCCAAAAATACCAAAAACAGTAGTAACTTAGATTAGCTTTTAATTTTATAAGCTTAGCTGTGGTATATCCTATATCATAACACGGGGTCGATTCTTGGATTGGTTAGTTAATACACCATAAGATCAGCTTCTGTCTTAGCTTATTGAGTATTAGAGTTTGTCTTATTTTTGAACTTTTTGAGTTACCTACTTAGTTTAGCTTTTTAATCTCCTATTTCAGTTAGCTTAATGTGTTTTCAGCTCAAGTAGCTTTTCATTTTTAGCTTGTAGACATCATAAGCTTCATAGGTCAGCTTTTAGTTTGCAAGTTGAGTTTAATTTGAGCTTTTTGCAACTGTTTTAGTTGAAATAAGCAAAAGTGAGTTTAAAACTCCACTTTCTGTTGACAGTTTCTTTCAAAAGCTTTTAAGAGCTTATTTTTGGTTTAGAGCTTATGTTGCCTTCATTAAAGTTGCTCACATTAGCTTGTTTTACAACTTTTATTCTTTGAGTTTTGAAAAATAAAAAATTTGCAAAAAAGGGGTGTCTGCCAACCTTGAACCCGTGACCTCAAGCTCACATACCCAACGTGTTAACCAATATGCTACAATAGCTCATCCATTCACTTCTCCCCTCATTAAATACTTACCCTTTTTTTCATTTCTTTGTTCTTATATAAGCCGTAGCTGAATTAGCTTATTATAGGGCTTATTTGTTAAGCTGTGAGCTTCTTCTTATTTTTCCTTTGATATTTATAACTTTTAGATTTTCCCTGAATTTTTGGCATTTTTCCATTTAGTAGATTATTTTTAATCATTTTTTAAGGTTTTAATATTCGAAAAATTATAAAAATAGAAAAAAGTTTCAGAAAAATTCAAAAAAATAGGTTTTAGAATTAGAATAAATACTTTTAGGTTTACATTCAGAAAAATCATTTTCAACACTTTTAGATTTTAATTTTCAATTTTAATCCTTAATTTTTTATTTTAAAAATAGAATTTTAATGTTTAAAAATAGTTAAAAATATTTTCTGACATTTTTAAGTTACTTTAGAACTTCTTTTAGTTTAAAAACTTTTTTCTAAATTTTTAGACTTAATTTGCAACTACAACTCCCTCCCGTCCCATATTAAGTTGTCCACAATGGAAACGTTAAGTCTTTTTTATTCCTCATCACTTCATTAGATTAAATACTTTTAGGTTTACATTCAGAAAAATCATTTTCAACACTTTTAGATTTTAATTTTCATTTTTAAGCCTTTATTTTTAATTTTAAAAATAGGATTTTAATTTTAAAAATAGTTAAAAATAGTTTTCTGAGTTTTTATGTTATTTTAGACTTTTCTAAGTTTAAAAATCATTTTTCTAAATTTTTAGGACTTAATTTGCTATTTTTTAGGATTTAATTAGATTAAAATAGTTTTTAATTCATAATAAATTCAAAAATAATCAAAAAAATGTTTTTCTTTTTCTTAAAATTTTCTTTTGTCCTAATTTAGGTTTAGAAATTTAGTTTGCATTTTTAGGAGTTAATTTTAGTGTATTTGCTTATTTGTCGCGTTTTATTTGTTCCCGTTAATTAGTTTAAGTGTTTAATTGCTTTTAATTGTTCATTTTAATTGTTGCTTTTATTTAGTAGTTATAGATACTCAAAAATATCTTTTCTCTCATTCAAATCATAATCCAAGCTAAAGCAAGGTTTCAATTTCACAAGTCGTTGGGGAAACGACCCGGGTGATCATTCTTCCCGGTTAAATATACGTATTATATATTATATATATCTTTTAGAGTGAGCTTTTCTTAAGGGAGACTTTAGGAAAGTTCTTAATTGCTCTTTTGGAATATTAATAGTATATTTTATTGCGTATAGAAACTAGCAATCAGTTTTTGGCGCCGCTGCCGGGGACTTGTGTTAAAGATTCCGTCGTTTACGTTTGTTGATTTTGGTTTGAAGATCCTTTCGTCCTCGAAAGTTTCATTTTTGTTAAATATTTCAAAAAAAAAAAATTTAAAATATAAAAAGTAAAAAATATTTTTCTTTTCTTTTTACTATAGTTATCATATAAAAATAATATAAAAAAATCAAAAATATAAAAATTGTCTCTAAAAAAATAAAATACACAAAGTTGGTAAAAGAACACCAACATATAATACCTTCAATTGAGGTATTATCATAAATAAGTTCCGGTGAACTTGAAAAGTTCCCAAATCGAACCAAAGATTCAAAAACTTGCCATTTGTGTCACTTACGAGGTACGACTCATCTTAAAAAGCAATTTTTAAGAGTTACCGTGAAGTAATTCGATTATTTGGTTTAAGTTGTCTTCCGTGTATCCGTTTAAAATAGATTGTTAAAAAAAAATTCAAAAATTCAAAAATCAAAAAAAAAATTAGTGTAATTTTTGTTTGCTTTTTAATTTCTTTATTTTTAGTGCATGCGCACTCGATCTCAAGCTCGTAATCAAAATCGTCGACAACAACAATTAACAACGGTTATTGTTGAGGAACCTGAGATTCCAATGGCCGACAATCGTACCATGGCTCAAATGCTACAAGCTCCTATCGAGGGATACGAAGATGCAATTGTTGTTCCACCGATAAATGCAAACAATTTCGAGCTTAAACAACCTTTGAGAGATAAATAAACTCTTCAATGTGTATCACATTAATTGGAAGAGATAGCATTTACTCTGGGAATCCCTTTCCTTTTAT
>BQNB010080607.1:0-27217 GCA_026074375.1 Tanacetum coccineum
AAGACACTTAAACCTAATAATCAACAAGCTTCACGGTAGCTCTCTAAAAGAAAAATGCACAAAGGAGTTTGTTTAACTTTAAAACGTGAACCGTACGTCGCAAGTGACACAAAAGGCAACTTTTGAATCTTTAGTTTGGGAACTTATTAATGGATAATACTTCAGTTGAAAGTATTATATGTTGGTGTTCTTTTACCAACTTGGTAATTTTTTTATTTCTTTTTATGGACAATGTTTTTATTTTTTTGGTTTTTCTTGTTTTTTTTATTTTTTTATATTATATATACTAATAAAAGAAAAATCTTTTTGTATTTTTTTATAAGAAAATAAACAAAATAACTTCACACGGAAGGATCTTCAAACACAAATTGTCAAACGGCTCAACAATCGTATACAATCCTCCCCGGCAGCGGCGCCAAAAACTAATTGATAACCCTTTACTAAATATAAATATATAATAATGAGAATCAAAAAATCTCAATTATAGTAATCCGGGAGTATGATTCCCGAGTCGTTATCCCCAACGAGGAATGCAATTGAAAGTCGAGAGTCGTTTTGAGAATCGATGTTTGAATGGAACAAGATTATGATTGGTTATCTAAAACTACAGGAAAATTAAGGCAAAACTTAAAAACAATTAAGGTAAGACAAATTTTAAATAAAACGCAAAACGAGAATCCTAAACAGGACCTAAAAACCGTAAATTATCAAAATTAAGTCCTAAAATGATCTTTTTAGTTTTTATAAGTCTTAATTGACTAAAAAGCTAGAACAAAGAAAACTAGACCAAAAACGGAAAAGATTTAAGCTTAAAAACACTAAAAACATGAACGGGATTCAATCTCGTTCTTTAAAAAACCAAATTTTACAAATTAAACCCTACGAAAGCAAATCTAATTTTCCTAGGTTCTAAATGTTAAAAGAAAATTTTCTAAAAAAGAATAATATATTTTTGACTTTTTTATAATTTTTTATGAATAAAAATCGATTTTAATGAAATTAAATGTTTAAAAATACTAAACTAATAATAAAAATTCTAAAAAAATCAGCAAAAGTGCGTTGAACAATGAGGGATCTAATGAAAATAAGTTGGGAAAAACAGCTTATCAAATAAGCTGTGAAATAAGCCAAAAACGGCTTATAAACCAAACGGGCTAAAATGACTATAAAAGATTGATTGTGCAAAGATAAAACGAAAAAGACCCCAGGGCAAGTGGTAGAGTGTGTGTTGTGTAAAACGTTTAGGTAGTAGGGTAGAGGTCCCGGGTTCGAGCCTTGCTCACCTGGGACTTCCCCAAACTCCCAAATGTTTTTTATTTACAACTTTTTAGAGAGCTTAAAAATAAGCAACTTTTGCAAAACAACTTTTTTTTATAAACCAAAAATAAGCACGAAATAAGCTGTTAAAGGACAGGATAAGCAAAGTTATACTAAAACACTAAAATGCTAACTGTTTAGCAAATTTAAGCACTAATAAGCAAACCCAAAAGAGAATTAAGCTAAGACAGATAATAAGCTATATCTAAAAAGCACTTTTTAATAAAAATAAGCAACCAAATTAAGCTAGAAAGACAGAATCATCTAAAAGCTATGAAACTTAAAGATTTTAAGCTAAAATGCAAATAAGCTTAAATAAGCTCTAAACTAAAGAGAATAAGCTAAAATGGGCTTAATCTAACCTAATAAGCTAAACTAAACCTAGAATAAGCAAAAGCAATAAGCTAAAAAGCCTAAATAAGCAAATAGCTTTTTGGCCAAAACTGTTAAGCCAAAAGGCCAAGAGGGACTTTTCTAGCTTAAAAATAAGCTAGAAAAAGGATCCTTATGGCTTAGTGGCTTATACCACTAAGAAGAATGGCCAAAAAGCTACAATAAGCAACAAAGAAAAAGCAGTTTGAAATTCAGATAAGCACTTAAAAAGCTTCATGAAAAGGGCATCTCACACAGATTCAACACAGACAAATTTTTGCAACTTTTGCAATCTTAACAAATCACCACTTTTGAGCTTAAGAATAAGCAAACAAACAGATCCTTATGACTATATAACCTACAAACAGATTAAGCTTTGACCTCAAAGAGCTTATATCAACAATCAAAAAGCATTTTGAAATTCAGGATAAGCCACAATAAGCATTTGAAAAAGCAATTTCTCAAATTTTTTAAACACTTAACACTTTTGACAGTTTTGGCAAAAACACAAAAATGACAATGCAGGCTATGGAGCTTTGTTTCTAACCTGTTTTTAACACTTGCACAAACTCAAAAAACATCACAAATCAACAATAAGCAAGAGCACAATCAAATAAGCAAATAGAATAAGCTATAACCTAACAGGTTCAAACAACAAACTCTTAAAACCTTGAAAATAAGATTTAACACTTAAAAACCTAAACAAACTGATTTTTAGGACTAATTATAGCTAAACTAAACTGACTCAAGTGTCAAAATGCAATCTTGACCCATTTTGACCCATTAAAACAGTTAAACCAAACACTCCTTTAAAAATAGATTTGCCAATTTTAACTTGATTCCTTAATTTTTAATGAACAAACTCTTAAGACCAGATCTTTAATAGCTTATAACAAACATAATGATCAACTTATAACACTTAAATCAGCAAAAACAACTATATTAAAGATTATGCAAATTTTAAGCTACTTTAAGACAGATTTAAGAAAAACTTGCACAACTAATTTTCAAACTATAAGCTAGGTGTTTTAAAGTCTAAATATCATTAATAAGCATAGATAAGCAAATAAAAACAATCAATAAGCACAAATAAGCAATTCTACTATAGATAAGCTAAAAATGGATAAAAGAAGAGTTACAAAAGTCCAAGCTTTTGTGAATGACTAAAGTACCCAAATCAGTTCATAAACATCCTATAGCTTATCCACATAAGCACTAACCCATGGCCATCCAAAATACACCATGCTTCATGAGATCTTCTTTTTATATATTTTTTTTGGTATTTTTTTAGATTTCTATGATTAAAACAGTTAATAAAAGTGATAAAACATTAAACCAAGGCTTGATTCAAGAAACCAAAAGCTTAGTGAAGCTTCTAAGTGAGATCTATAAGCTGCTTCATAGCTTTTCAAGGCTTGACAACTTATATAAAATGATCAAACACAGTATCTTAAAAACATCCTCACTACAAGGGTTAAGTCCTCTATTTATAGGCCGGATAGAAGGACCTAGACCCTTGGCTTGGTTTTCTTGTGTGAGAGGAAAAGTAGCTTCAATCTTGGCCTTCTATTCTCACTTGTGCTTCTTTAAATCCATCACAACCCTTAATTGTGTTCACGCAATCATTCCCCAATGATTGCCTTGGATTGCCAACGTGTCAGAGCCCAAAGACGTCATCCCATGCATCATTCTTGGCTTCTAAAAAGGGTTTTAAGTGGGTTTAACCATGGGGTAAGTGTAATTTTGGTGGTGGGAGGTGAATAGTAACAATGGGGGTGGGAGCAGGAAAATAGGTTACCCTGTTTTAATTTTGGTGCAGGGTGAGGAGTTTGGTGAATTGGAAAACTTGGCCCCTCAACTTATATAAGTATATTGCAACTTAGTCCTTGAGTTTGGGATGGGCTTGCACCGTTAGTCCTTTTAGCGACTAACTTAGTTAAGTTTTAAAGAGTTGGAGGGAAAACGGGGGTGTTAACAGGGGATGTTGGGCTAGTGTTGGGCCGGGTATGGTTTTAAAAAAGACTTGGGATTTTATTTATTTTTAAGGTGTATAAGGTATAAGTGGGCTTTCCCGAGCCCACTAGGTGGGTACGGGTGGGCCCACTTTTGCAATTTAGGTTTTCGGGTTCGGTTTTTGATTTTGACTTGACTTTGTTGACTTTGACTTTTGGACTTGGCTTTGACTTGACTTTGTTGACTTTGACTTTTGGACTTGGCTTTGATTTTGACTTCTCTTTACGCTCTTTCCGTTCTCGTGCTCGATTTTGTCATTTTTGGCTTTGTTTTTGTCCTTTTCTTGGATATCCGTTACCTGCACAATACAAATGCAAAACATACAAATACAATGTATTTTTGGTACATTTTTAGTCATTTAAGTCCGATTTTAGTGGTCAAAGGTATGTGTAATTAAACGCATACCAGCTATCCTTAATATCCACCATTTGGATTGTTTGGTTATGCGTTAAAACTGATTGCTGCAGTTGCAGGTTGTAACTGTGTAAACAGAGTTCATAGTGTTGTTGAAAAGTTAATTTTGATTTTTAAGTTTTTTGTTAGATCAGCTTGATGTGTAATTGGACTGATTTTCTGTGTTGGTGAAATTAGGAGCGATAGAGATAGGGAAGATCAGCGGGTTGAAGTGCTTTCATTAGAACCTACAACTATAAGATTGAGGGACCAACCTTAAGCGGAAACACAAAAGTATAAGTGTGTTTGTCTCTTTAAATTATCTAATTGTCATGCGCAACTTGATTTTCTATGTGTGTATGCTTATGGTCTTGCTTCTGAAAGAAATTCCTTAACACCTGTTTCTGTGTGTGCTGTGTGTATGTTTATACATTGGATGTTCACCAATAAATATTAAAGAGTTATGTTTGTGTGTTTATGCTTTGTGGATAAGCAATTAATAAGAAACTTTTGTCATGCAATATGCGTCAAGGTTTAAAATGCTACTACCTGATTTGTGTATTTCTTTAGTTGTTTTAAGTTTGGTCATAGTTTGTACATGTAGATAACTTACATTTCAGCTAATGAGCGAATAATTACAAAGTCAGAGGTCATCCATTTACACATACTGTAAATTTCCCGCCAAATCACCACTAACAAAAAAATCACTAAAAGCTTCATTTCCTTAAGAATACTATATTACGTTCAATTCTAATCATAGATTCAGATTCAGCTCTTTAATCCGCACATATCCCCACCAATTTCATCCATTTTCATGATGTTTTGGATCTGATTTGAATATCGTAGTTTGGCGCTAAAATTCGTTTTTCGATTTTTTAGTAACAATTAGTGATTCGAATAGTTTCATTATGATTGTTAGTGTTAGAATTGGTTGATTACTACAATTGTTGCTGAGATCATGCTTTATTCAATTTTCCCCCAAATCTAATCAAACCCTAGAAATGAGAGAAGTTAAAAGAATTGTCAAACCTAATAGGATATTTGATAATTCTGATAATATTACTAGTAAGAATAAGAATAAACAGAAAAGTGTCCCAAAAAAGAAGGAGAATTTTAGGAATGCCAGTGATATAATGACTGACTTGGAAGGGGAAAGTGCTACAGAGTATGTTACTGAGAAAGATGAAACTGTTATAGAGGTGGTGGATGGAATTGAAGCTGAGATGTGTAGTCAGTATGAGGAGACAAAGAGTAAGGGAGATGAGACAGAGGAGGAAACTATGAGAGAAGTGATTGGTGATGTGGGAACTAAGGGAATACCTATGGAACAGGGGTGTTTGAATGAAAATGACAACAATGAAGGGAATACCTATGGAACAGGGGTGGAAAAGAACTCTAATAGGAACATGCAGGGGAATAATGATAAGAAAACCTATGCTACAATGGTTTCTAAAGATGTGAAAGTGGTTAATAATAAGCTTGAATTTGTTCCTACTGTTTGCAGTGAAGAAGGGGATGAATTTGTCATATTTGATGATAAGTTGGTTGAAAAGGGGAGTATTCAATGGAAACTTACAGTATGTGGACACTTTGTAGGCTACAAAATGAGTGTTCATGAGCTAAGGTACAACATCAGAAGAATGTGGAGTAGATGGGGAATTGATGACATTGATATGAAGTCTGATGGTACATGTATGTTCAAATTCAAAAATGAGGAAGGTATGAACAAAGTATTGGAGCTAGGGCCTTGGTTAGTTAATAACAAACCTTTATTTGTCCAGAAATGGGATCCTACTTTGGGATTAAATAAGGTTGAACAAACTAAGGTTCCTTTATGGGTGTCAATGATTGATGTCCCTTTGGAAGCTTGGAGCACTGAAGGTATTAGTGCATTGGCTAGCAGTCTTGGGAAACCTCTAATCATGGATAACATGACTGCAAAAAGATGTCAATATGGTGAAGGGAGATTGGATTTTGCTAGAGTGTTAGTTGAATTTGATGTGGCTAAAGGATGTAAAGATAAAATTGAAATTCAGTATAGAGGCAAGGATAATAAAGTGAAAGGATCTAAACAGGTGAAAGTTGAATATGCCTGGAAACCAGATTCTTGCAGACACTGTAATGTCTTTGGCCATTGTTATGAGGAATGCAGTAAAAGGGAAAGGAGTACAGAAGAAATAGAAAAAGCAAAGAGAGTAGAGGATGATAAAAGGAAGAACCATGTAGAAAGGAATCAATATGGAAGGAATGGAGGTGGATATAAGAAACCAGCAGATTGGAAAATGAATAAAGGAAAAAGGACAAACCATGTAGGAGGGAAAATGTATGAAGCTAAAAGAAACAATGAAGAAGTTTGGAAGAGAAAAGAGAATAATAAGCAAGATAACAACAGTCAAAAGAAGAAACAACAATGGAATGAAGGAACAAGCCAAAGTTTTGATGGTCTTCACACAGGAAATCAGTATGATGTGTTGGAAAAGCTGATTGAGGAAGATGAAGAACTAGAAATCCTAAAAGGAAGAATTATAGTGGACAAGTTCATAGCTAAAGACATCATACCAAATGGCATTGAAGTGAAAACATGGACTAATGATATGGTAAAATATTTCAAGGATCAAAAAGAAAAGATGAGAAAGGAAGAGGAAGAGAAGGATGATTTGGAAGATGTTCTTGTAAGGAACCATGATATTGTGTCAGAATTGAATGCAGAGGAAGTTAGAGGTATGGACACTACTATTCTAAATTGATAGTAGTTAAGCCTAAGTCATCTGTCAATATGATAGATCTTAAAATGGGAATGTGGAATATTAGGAGTATGAATCAAAAGAAAAAACAAGAAGCTGTTTTGAACCTTATTCATGATGAAAAAATCAGTATATGTGGAATAGTGGAAACTCATCTAAAGCCCTCTAAAATAGATAAAGTTGCAGAAAAAGCTTTTGGTGGATGGGATTGGGTGTCAAATAGTAGTCATAGTATGAACAGTTGTAGAATTTTAGTTGGTTGGGATAAGAATAAAATTAACCTTATGATGGTTCATATGACTAATCAAGTCATGTTAACTATTGTTGAGATTCTGGATTCAAAGCAAAAGTTCTTTTGTAGCTTTGTTTATGCTTGTAATTCAGGAAGTGATAGAAGGAATTTATGGGAAGAATTGAGGAAGATGAAAATGAGTACCTCTGGTAAACCTTGGATTCTGATGGGTGATTTTAATGTCACCCTAAGAATTGAAGAACATTCAGCTGGTGGTTCTAGAAGAACAAAGGATATGCAGGAGTTTTTGGATTGTGTAAATGATATTGAAGTTGAAGATGTCAACCAATCAGGTCTTCATTTTACCTGGATTAAGTCTCCATCTCAACCTACTACTAGTATATTAAAGAAGCTGGACAGAGTCATGATTAATACTGAGTTCCTAAGTAAATTTGGTGGAAGTAATGCTAGATTCCAACCATTTCTTATATCTGATCATAGTCCAGTTGTGGTAACTATCCCCAACTCTCTTAAGGATGTGAAAAAAGCTTTTAGGCTATCAAATTTTATAACAGACAAAGTGGAGTTTAATGATGTGGTTAAAGAGAACTGGTATTGCAACTGTGATGGGTATAACATGTACAAGTTGGTCAAGAAGTTGAAAAATTTGAAAGGCCCCCTGAAGAAGCTAGCTTGGAAAAATGGGAATATGTTTCAGTATGTCAAAGCATTGGAAGAAGATTTAAAGAAGGCTCAGATCAAAGTGGAAGAAAATCCTTTTGATGCAAAAGTTAAGGAAGATATGATCAACATCCTATACAAGTATAATGAAGCACTGAATGATGAAGAAAAACTTCTTGCTCAAAAAGCTAAAGTCAAATGGCTTAGTGAAGGTGATAGAAACACTAAATACTTCCATAACATTGTCAAAAGTAGAATGAATAAAAATAAAATCATGGGAATCTATGATGAGCATGGTAATTGGTATGAAGGAGAGTTACTTCCAGACCAGTTTGTTAAGCACTTCCAAAAATTTCTGAGCAAAGATGGTAATAGTGTTCCTTTTGAAGGAAATGGTCTATTTCAGAATGTGTTGAATACACAGGAAGCAAATATGATGATTAGTGAAGTGTCTGACAAAGAGATAAAAGAAGCAATGTTTGGAATAGGTGATGATAAAGCTCCTGGACCAGATGGATTTACATCCAAATTTTTCAAGAAAAGTTGGAAGACTACTGGTAAAGATGTATGTGAAGCTGTTAGAGAATTCTTTAAAACCAATAAGCTTTTAGGAGAAGTTAATGCTACTCTGATTACTTTAGTTCCTAAAATCCATAATCCAAATAAAGTATCAGACTACAGGCCTATAGCTTGCTGCAATGTGATATACAAATGCATCAGCAAGATTATCACTAACAGAATTACTGGGTGTTTGGATAAGCTGATTAGTATAAACCAAAGTGCTTTTGTGCCTGGAAGAATTATTCAGGACAATTTGTTAATAACTCAAGAACTCCTCAAAGGTTATAACAAGAAATCTGGTCCTGCAAGATGTGCTTTGAAAATTGATATTGCTAAAGCATATGATACAGTGGATTGGAAGTTCTTAAATGATATTATGCTAAACTTTGTGATGCAGGCCCAAGTATTGAAGAACGGGCCATTTTATTTTTGGAAGCCCAGGATCGTGTGAGGAAAGGCCCTGTATTCAAAAGGTCATAACTTGGGCTCAGATAATCCGTTTCAGGCCCAAGACCAGCCGTTTCGAAGCTTGGAACGAGGAGATCGCCGTGGTAACCAAACGTAGTTGGGTTACGGAAGTTTCGAGCCTTGAATCATTATATTTTAGGAGTTATTTACATTTTCGTGTTTTTTTTTAGAATTTTGAAACTTTGTTTTTGGCATAACTTTCGGCCCGTTTGTTTTTTAGGGCCCATTTCAGTTTCATTTTCCTATTTAAGTATTGTACTATGCCTCTGGCTATTCAGTTCCAAGATATATGAAAAGTTTATTTTTGGCAGTTTTGTCAAGAATTTTGCCTAACTATCGGTATTCCTTTCGAATCAACGATAATTAGAAGAATTGTTTCTGGGTATTCATAGAATCAACAGATCCAATTAGTTATCCCGTTTATTACACTACATCAGTTGGTATCAGAGCCGAAGTTCCTGTTAAGATGCCTCCAAGGAAAAATAGGCCCCTTACTGAAGCCTATGAGCAAGAATTTGAGCAGCGTGTTATGGCAAGAATGGAGGAGCGATTAGGTCAGTTTGTTGATCAATTGACTGATCGAATGAATGACATGATGAATCCAAGACGACGTAGGGATCGTAACAATCGAGGAAGTGAAGATGAAGGGTCAGAAAACCCGTTCTTTGAGGATGACGATTCATCTAGGCGTTGAGAATCGGGAATGAGAATCAATATTCCTGAGTTTGACGGGAAAACTTTGAACCCCGAGGGTTTCATTGATTGGCTTGTTCGGTTGAGACGGGGTGTTTGAATTCAAAAGAGGTTCCCGGAAAACTAAAGGGTTTAATTGATCGCTACCAAAAACTAAGTGGTAGGGATCGCAGCAATTAAAACTGACTTGAGAAGGAGAATTGGACGAGCCACTAGGGTCACCAGTTGGAGGAAGATGAAGAAGTTATTGAGGGAAAACTTTATTCCTCATAACTACCACGAAATGGTACCAGCGGGTTACAAATCTGAAACAACGGGACAAGTCTGTTGAAGATTACACAACCGAATTTTACCAACTAATTGCAAGGAATGATATTCAAGAGACTGATGATCAACTTGTCTCTCGTTACATCGGGGGGTCTTAAGAGTCCAGATCATGGATTCTGTTAACATGTTTGAACGGGTACAATTCTGATGCGTATCAACGAGCATTAGTTCTGAAAGGCAAAACGACGCAGTTGGAAGTTTCATCCTTCTCCCTGTCCGGAGGTAGTTCTGGTTTGGGTAACGTGACTTCTCGATTTGTTCCCAATCAGACGAAAGTGGGTGGTGGTAATACCAGGCAATTTCCTAAGGGGGTTGGAAGTAGTGGTTTGAAATGCTTTAACTGTGGTGAACTTGGTCAACGAACAGTCCGAGTGTAAGAAGGCTGTAAGAAGGCTTGGGAAAAGACACTCTTATTTGTTGAGATGAATGGAAGAGAATGGTTTGGCGGATAACGATTATGAAGAACCATCAGTGTTTGATGATGAACAATATGAAGAAGAGATTGTGAGTGGGGATGTGCGGGGTGAAATTGTGTATAAGGCGCTCTTGACTTGACACCAAAGGCTGTTGGCGATGTATGGCTCAAAGGACCAACATCTTTCAAGTCAACTTGTACCGTTGATATGGGTAGGTTTAGACCTTGTGTTGACCGCCAGGGTAGTTGTGGCTAATTTAGATAGCTGAAGAGGCGGTTCAGAAATTAGGCTTGAAAACAGAGAATCGTCCCCAACCTTACAAGATTTACATGGCTTAAGAATAGGTGGAGAGTAACTGTTTCCCAAGCGTTTTGTCTTGTTGCTTTTCTGAGGGAACAAACGTATAAAGATAGTGTTGTTGTGATGTGGTGCCCTTTGGGATGCTTGTCACTTATTGTTGGTAGACATTGGGGAGTTGGAACGCGAAAACGACACATTACGGGAGAGCTAATACTTACAGTTTCTTGTTTGACGGTGTGAAGATAACTTTGATGCCAAATAAACCCAAAGAGTTAGTCAACAAGCCCACTGGTAATTTACTAACACTTTCACAGTTTCAGGATGAAATTGCAGTTTGGGCTGATGATGTTTTTGTGCTAATAAGGGAAGGAACGTGGATAAGGATAGGAAATTCCATAGGCTATGATTCCTTTGTTAAGGAATTTCTGAATGTTATTCCTGATGAGTTACCTGATGGATTGCCAGCCGTACGTGACATCAACATCATATGATTTGGGCCTGGTTCTCAATTGGCCTAACAGGCCACATTATAGAATGAGCCCAGGAGAGCATGAGGAGTTGCGTAGGCAGGTTGAGGAATTGGTTTCTAAGGGTCACGTTCGTGAAAGCATGAGCCCATGTGCTGTTCCTGCCCTATTGACTCCAAAGAAGGATGGATCATGGCGTATGTGTGTTGACAGTCGAGCCATCAACAAGATTACTGTGAGGTACAGGTTTCCTATCCCTCGCCTTGATGATTTACTTGACCAAATTAGTGGTGCTACTATCTTCACGAAATTGGATTTGAAGAGTGGGTATTACCAGATTCGTCTTAGGCCTGGTGATGAATGGAAAACAGCCTTTAAGAGCGGGAAGGATCTGTATGATGTGGTTTAAGTTGATGTTTTAACTTTATTGGTTTTTTGTCAAACGCACCTAGCACATTTATGCGTGTGATGAATCAATTGCTTAGACCTTTTATTGGGAAGTTTGTGGTTGTTTATTTTGATGATATTCTCATTTATAGTGCTTCTTTTAGTGAGCATGTCACCCATGTGAGGCAGGTCTTGACCTTACTTCGCAAGGATAGTTTTTATGCAGCCACAAAGAAATGTGTGTTCATGACCCCTAAGGTTTGATTCTGGGTTATGTCGTTTCTGGTGAAGGAATTAAAAGTGGACGAGTCTAAGGTAGAGTGTCAAGGACATGGCCACCCCAACTACCATTACTGGAAAGTCGCGTTTTTGTCATGGCTAATTCTTTTTTATAGGCGGTTCATCTCGAATTTTAGTTCCATTATGACCCCTTTGACAGATTGCATAAAGGGAAAGTCATTTGTGTGGACAAAGGAGGCAGAGTCAGCTTTTCAGGTTGTCAAAGAAAAGCTTACTACAGACCAATTTTGGTATTTGCCTGATTTTCTAATGTTTTTGAACTTCTACGATGCATCAAAGGTTGCAATTGGGGGTGGTTTTAGTCAAGGTGGTCGGCCTGTTGGCTATTTAGTGAGAAAATTGCCGGAGCCAAAGTATGGTACACAACTTACGACTTGGGAGGTTTTATGCCGGTGGTCCAAAGCTGTAAAGCAATTGGCGCCACTATCTATTTCATAAAGAGTTTGGTTTTGTAACCGACCATGATTTCTTAAAGGCTTATTCGCACTCAAGATAATGAGTGGTTGGCATTCTTGAGAAGTTTACTTTTGTGGTCAAACACTAGACTGTTGTGTACAAGCGGGTGCTGAGATGCCTATAAGTAGGAGGAGTAATCTGTTGTTTCTTTGCAGATGATTTTGTGCCAGGGGTGGTCGTTATTTTTGTGAGCAGTTAACTTTGGACCATATTCTCTAATGTTTTGCAGGGTGTGCATCAGGGCATATACCCAGATTTTAATATTCATGATGGCTTTCTTTTCCAAAGGAATCAACTATGTATTTCCTGATACCAGTCATCTTCGCTTGAAAATTATATAAGGGAGGAATTACATGGTGAAAGGAAGCTTGGTCGGCGATCGCACCTTATAGTTTGTTTCAGGCTTATTATTCTGCGACCCTCTATGAGAAAGAAGTGGATGTTATGTTAAAAGTGTCGTATATGCCAAGTTTTCAAAGGCGATGCTAATAATGCAGGTCTCTATATGCTTTGCCTGTTTCCTTGGCAGACAATGTGGTTGATATCGCTTGGATTTTGTGTTGGGGTTACCTCGTACTCAAAGGGGTAATGATTCAACTTCGTTGTTGTTGATCGTTTTTCTAAGATGGTGCACTTTATTCCTTGCACAAGAGACGACAGATGTAGTTAATGTGCCTCCTCCAAACCTTTTCTTTTAGGGATGGTATCTTATCGTTACATGGTTTACTTCATCTATCCTCCCTTCATTTCTGATCGGGACACTCGGTTTCTGAGTCATTTTGACGTAGCTTGTTTGGAAGATGGGTGTAACATCAACTCAATTTTAGTAGTGCTTATCACCCTCAAACTAATGGGCAAACTGAAGTTGTTAACCGATCACTTGGTAATCTGTTAAGGTGTTTGGTGGGTGATCATGTGAAAGCATGGGATCAGAAGTTATGCCAGGTCTGTGAAGTTTTGCTCATAATCATGCTATCAATCGAAGCACCGGGTTTAGTCCATTTCAGGTGGTTTATTCTGCTCAACCACGTGGACCTCTTGATTTAATGACTCTCCCTGTTTCTGGTTCTGTTCCCAAGAAAGTGCAGGATTTCGTTGTTGAGTGTTGCATGAAGTTCATAAAGTGTTCGTGATGAACTTGGTTCGAGCTAACTCCAAGTAAACTAAGCAGGATGGATGAGATCAAAAGCGGCGACAAGTGGATTTCGAAGTGGGTGACTTGTCGTGGCTGTTTTAACTAAGGACCGTTTCCCAGTTGGTGAATATAATAAATTATCAGCTAAGAAGATTGGCCGCCTAGAAATTGTTCGAGAAATTAACCTCCAATGCTTACGTTTGAATTACCAAGCATATTCGTGTTCTGATGTCTTTTAATGTGAAGCACTTGTTGCCTTATCACGGTGATTCATCTGATGATGATCTTGTTGTGAATTCGAGGGCGAATTTTGTCTATCCAGGGGAGAATGATGCAGGCCCAAGTATTGAAGAACGGGCCATTTTATTTCTGGAAGCCCAGGATCGTGTGAGGAAAGGCCCTTTATTCAAAAGGTCATAACTTGGGCTCAGATAATCCGTTTCAGGCCCAAGACCAGCCGTTTCGAAGCTTGGAACGAGGAGATCGCCGTGGTAACCAAACGTAGTTGGGTTACGGAAGTTTCGAGCCTTGAATCATTATATTTTAGGAGTTATTTACATTTTCGTGTTTTTTTGAGAATTTTGAAACTTTGTTTTTTGGATAACTTTCGGCACCGTTTCCCGATTTTTAGGGCCAATTTCAGTTTCATTTTCCTATTATAGTATTGTACATATTGGCCTCGGTATATTCAGTTCCAAGATATATGAAAAGTTTATTTTTGGCAGTTTTGTCAAGAATTTTGCCTAACTATCGGTATTCCTTTCGAATCAACGATAATTAGAAGAATTGTTTCTGGGTATTCATAGAATCAACAGATCCAATTAGTTATCCCGTTTATTACACTACATCACTTTGGGTTTCATGAGAAATTTGTTGGATGGGTGATGACTTGTGTATCTAGTGCTGCTTTCACTATATGTATCAATGGTGAAAGATATGGCTACTTCAAGAGTGGGAGGGGGCTTAGACAAGGGGATCCCATGTCTCCCTATTTGTTTACTCTGGTTGTGTTAACTTTAATGGTGAATAGAAGGATTGAGAGGGAGAATCATTTCAAGTATCATTGGGGGTGTAAGGATATAAAACTAGCTCAACTGTGTTTTGCTGATGATTTACTTATGCTTTGTAATGGGGATCATCAATCCGTGAAGACTCTGAAAGATGGTCTTATGGAGTTTAGTAAAAGCTCAGGTCTAATTCCAAACATGAACAAAAGTACCATTTTCTTTGCAGCCATTATAAAAGAGGATGAGAAGAAGAGATTTTTAGTTGTTATGTCTTTTAGTTGAGGCCTTCAATGAAGTACCTTGTGTGCCACTTATCACCAAAAACATTGGGATGTCTGAATGTAATCAGCTAGTGGATAGAGTGAAGCAAAAAGTTAATGATTGGAAGAATAAAAATTTGTCTTATGCTGGTAGACTTCAACTCATAGCAGCTGTGTTAGCCTCTATGCATGTATATTGGGCCTCTGTCTTCCTTCTTCCTAAGACTACTGTGAAAGAGATTGATAAAGTTCTGAAAGGGTTTCTATGGAGTCAAGGTGAGCTTAAGAAAGGAGCTGCTAGAGTTGCCTGGAAAATTATTTGTGATCCCAAAAGTAAAGGTGGTCTAGGAATTAAAAAACTTGGCCCATGGAATTTTGAAGCTTCTCTTATGCAAGCATCTTTGAAGAATATCATTATCAAAAAGAAAGCTTATGGGTTAAATGGGTAAATGTGGTCAAATTAAAAGGAAAAAGTATTTGGGAAGTGCAGTGTGAAAACAATGATAGTGGTACCTGGAAAGCTATACTTAATCTAAGAGAGAAGATTAGAGAAAATGTCTGGAATAAAATTGGAGATGGAAAAAGTACTAATATGTGGTTTGATAGATGGTGTGTGGAAGGACCTTTATGTGATGTAATCCCTTTTAGGAAAAGGTATGAAGCCAGACTTGATGAAAAAACCAAAGTTAGAGATATGGTGGAAAATAATGAATGGGTCTGGCCTATTAGTTGGAAAACCACTTTCTGCAACATTACTAGAATTAAGGTTCCCACTTTGGTAGAAGGGTCTAAAGATTATGCCTTTTGGAAGGATACTAAAGGAAATGAAGTTCAGGCATCCATCAGAATAATATGGGAAAATTTCAAAGAAGAGAAAGAAGATGTAAAGTGGCACAAAGCAGTTTGGTTTTCTCAAGGTAATCCTAGACATGCTTTTATCCTATGGTTGGTTATGCATAGAAGACTTCCTACTCAGGACAGACTTATGGCTTGGAACAAGAATCTGCAGCTTATATGCCCCCTCTGTAATAAAGGGAAAGACTCACATGACCATCTGTTCTTTAGTTGTGATTACTCAAAGGAGGTTTGGAAAAAGATTAAAGGAAAATTAAGGGAAGTCAATTGGAGTGATAACCTGGATGAAGTAATTGACTCAATTGTGAATGAGGGGTGTAGGAATTCTATCAAAAGTGTGTTACAGAGGATTTCTTTAGCTTCTGCAATATATTACATATGGAATGAAAGGAACAATAGGATATTTACTCAAGAACAAAAAGATACTCAATGTCTTTTCAATGCTATTGAGGAAATTATCAAACTGCAGCTTCTTAACTTGAAGGTTAAAAGATCTGTGGCTGTGTTAAAGGTGTGCAAGGAATGGAATATTTGTCTCAAATTCTCCAACTAAACTGAAGGAGTGTTTGGATCTTAAAGTTCAGTGACAGGATGATATATCTCCATTAATATGAAGGATGATTTCAACAATCCTATCATATAACTGATATTCTGCAGACCATTACAATGGATGAATCCTAGTATCTTGGAGTTGACCTCGGTAGGGGTCCTTGGCTATGTTGGTTTTAGCAGATGGCCTTGGGTTGGTTTGCTAAGAAAATGTAGTCACTGGATTCCTGCACAGGTTGATGTACCATAAGGTAGGTTGTCTCCATTGTGGTGATGAATGGTCTGGGTGGATTGGGGGTCTGATTAGTTCAGAACATCTCTGGGACTAATGCACCTCTAATCAAAGGAGGATAGGAGGGTTATCCATGAAGGTGGGTGTTTCTGTTATAGTAATGCCTGCTTGCAGGAAATGTAGCTATAATGGAAGAGCCCTTCATGTGATGTGAATAGGGCTATAGTCTGCACAATGATGCCCTCTCTAATCTCAGGTTATGCCATTGTGGTTGCAGGTTGAATGGTATATACTGATTAGAGTTGTGGAAATGTAGTTGTGAGACTATGGTATTGGTGCTTATAGGTGAACATGTGGGTTAGCTTCCATGGCTAATCCATCTCTATTTCTCTGTATGGGTAGAAATAGAGGGAAAGTTTTGGTTGTTTTGTCAAATTTCTTTCTTTGTTGGTCAATATATAGGTTCTTAGATAGTACTGGTTATAGTTTGTATAAGCTAGGTATGTCTTGTATGTTGTTTATCATTTGTAATCATTGTTTATTAATGAAATGTTCACCTTGCACAAAAAAAAAACTTACATTTCAGCTTTGTTCATTTTGACGAACTTGTGAAGGGGTAAAATGACCGACTCTAGATCAACCTTTGCAACATTTGAATATTTTTGTTTTTGGTGCATCGTATCACCCCTTAAGGCATTAACTGTTTAACTTTTCTGTATATGGTTGATGTAAGATTTACAGCAGCAGCAGGCACTACCACAAACACAAACAGGTCAGTATCCAAACCAATTAACTAAGAAACGGAAACCGAATATGTTGCAATGCGATATGCAAGATAGGCTTTAAGAATCAATTGTCTTTTAGCAAAAAACATTAAAAGATCAGGAAACTGTAAAATATCAGCAACTCTATCGCAACAACAAATAGTTATGCCAGAAGCTTCATCAAGTAAGTTTTACACACATTTATAAACATATGTGTGTATGTGTGTTCGTTCATATGTAGTGTTCGTAATCCTAGCTTAGTGTGGCCTAAGCTGCTATCTATGTGTAAAAAGTACCCGCCACTTTGATTAGTTAGAGTACCTTATTTTTCCATCTTGAGCAGTAAATTGGTTCTCACCATGATTAGCCACTATTTATTGTTAGATGTTCTGGAAATCCAAACAAGCACTTTTGAGGGTGTTTGTTATTCCTTATGGAAACTAGGATGTGATTATTTATTGAGCTAAATTAGTTCTTTCGAATAAGCAAATTCCATTTTTATAAAGCAATAAGAAATTTAGGACATCTCCTCGAAAGGCATTAAAATGGATAAGCTATTTTAATAAGCAGTTTGGAACACCTCTTTAATAGTTTAATACTAATAGCTACTCCCCTACTTCCTATAACAAAAATGCATCCTTTGACTTAGTGCATAGGTAATTTAGAGGCTTTTAACTGATAATCAATGCCTAATCACATAAAAATTAGATAATAAAATGCATCCTTTGACTTGGTGCATAGGTAGTTTTTCCTTGATTTATGATTATTTTTCTTCAAGTACAGTGGTGCGGACAATTAATGGACACCAGTCCTATTTCCCTGCTTTGGAGTTCTATCCTTTTGGTGAATTTTTTGCATCACGCTCCATGGACCTAACTTTAAGATATAGGATCTTCAGAAGAAAGAATGCCTTCATTATAAGGGCCATAACCAAGTAATCAGCACCATTAAATTTACCTATGATAGTCGTTGGGTGGTGTCAGGGACTTGATAATGTTGTAAAGGTATCACCACTTTATTCTGTTAGTAACTTAATAAAATAAGTGCAACTAAGTTTCTATTGTTTCTTATTGAATAGATATGGGACTTAAGTGCTGATAAGCTCTTGCATGAGTTGAATATCCATGAAGGGAACATAAAGTTGATGGATTTCCATCCTCTTCAGTTTCTTTTAGCAACAGGTTTGCATCTGACACCAAAGCTAATTTATTTTTTCTCACTTTATGTTAATGTTTTCGTTCATGCTTTCAGTTTTAAAATTGAATATTTATCGAGGCTTCATTATTATGCATTACCAGCGTCCTTTAGGCTCCCTGGATGGTGTAGCATAATATATCAATTGCACCAGAAAACTAAACTCATGCCTTTTTTTTAAAGAAAAACTTTATTTAACAAAAATCTATAGTTTAACCGTTTGAAGTGTGTTTGTATTTTAGAACTATTTGTTGCTTTGCACCTGCTTGTGCTTTCAATATAAATTAGTGGCTACTGTGAATTTTAGAGCGAAAATGCCTTTCTGAAAGGTAATTATCAAACACGCATATGGAAATGAAGAGTGTAGTAATGTAATACCATGTCATGCAAAACTAAGCAAGATGGTCTAGACTAAAGGTGGCTAAGTGGGTGGGTTGGGCAATGGTTTAAACGGCTTACTCTTCTTGTATGACCGGGTTTACCCGATACACTTTTTGTCCAAGCAAATAGTGTTTTTAATAAAACAATAAGCGATTCAAATATGAGTTTTAGTAATATGATTTTAGTTATAAACTATGTTTTGCATAAAGTGATTTAGGACTTTTTATGCATGATTTTGGGTGACTTTTGACCCTTTTAACCCATTTTGAGTTGTAAGACTCAATATGGTAAAGTAATGCATGTTGTGTTTGCGAACTTTGTATATAATCGCGTAAAAAGGATTAACTCTATTTATTTATATTATATGTTATTTGTTAAGGATTTAAACTAACTTGAGTTCTGTTGTTGAAGCATCCTGTAACAAAGGCTGGATGGTGCCTTCGACAATAACCCTAGAATATCTAGAAAATCACATCCAATGTGTAGTTTCATCAATGGTCGTGTGATCTAAAGAATATATTCAATGAGAATTGGATGTGATATTCTTCGTAACCCATTGTATTTATGCCACTGTGATAGTAGTTTCTACATATATGTTGGTCATGATATTATTCTAATATGAGTATTCTCTATATCTTATGTAGATTCGATATTCTAAGGGGAAATAAGTGTTGCAACATTATTAACATTAGTATTAAGAATGATACGAAAAACATAACACAGATTAATTAATTTGGGTTGTGATTTTTTTATGATGAAAGTTGTACCAACAATCGCAAAGCTTTTCGCTTCTTCTCCGCTAAGACAATGTGACTTTCAATTTGACTCGAGTAACAGCCAAAGTAACTTCTGTGGAAAGATAATGTATTTGTGTTTGTGAATAACGGCAAAAGTGACATTGTGCTTTGTAAGTCATCCTAAAAAAGGCGTACACTTTCAGCTTACAAACATAGTAATAGGGTTGTTTGGACTTAGATTAGAATGCAAAATTTATTTCCTTCGCTTATAATGAAGCATGACTTATTATAATGAAGCATGACCTATGAGTTTCTCAATTGTTATTATTTGTTAGTAGATATACATTAGCATTAATACTTAACTCGGTATGATCATTAATAAAAGTCAGGTTCAGACGTTGTTAATGGTTGGGTTGTTTCTGTTTTCTCTCATAGGTAACTATATGTCGTTGTCTCAAGGGTCAAGAGCAAGAATGGTTTGAAGATTCTATGTTGTAATAGAGATGGTAAATACACAAATTCAATGACCAACGTTTTGTATAAAGAAGCTTTATTTCTCATTTGAAATAAACGCATGTACTTTGTAATGGTGGATATATTATTAAGTTTTATTTCTTTTTATCAGATCACCATTCATTTCTTTTTATTCCTTATTCACTGTATAAATATTTTATGATGTTCGTAATTCATTAACCGTTACTTATTTCACGATGTTTTAGTGTGTTTAAAATTAATTGTTGTTTGACTATAAGTAAATTTTATATATTTTTAAAAAATTTTATTTTAAAAAATTATTCGGCTTTTTGATTTTTTTTAGTTGATAAATTAAAATTAAAATTAGAATACATAGAATTATTGAAAAAAATCCAAGTATTAGTAGAAGGGTTTTTCTAACATGTGCCCTAGGGGCACATGTTAAGGCGGGGACATCAGGCTGTGTGTCACAGTCTGATTGGCCAACAGTTATTTGTGGGGCCTGATAATGATTAATAACAATAACTGCTGGCCAATCACGCTGTGACACACAGCCTGTGTCCCACCTTAACATGTGCCCCTGGGGCACATGTTAGAAAAACCCTTAGTAGAATGCTATTTAAGTAGAATACATAAAATTAAAAAGTAATCAAGAATTATTTACAAAATCAAAGTATTAGTAGAATTCTTATAAAGAAATAACATAATTAATATGGACGTTCGAGATACTAATAAGTAGCATAATATTTATAACAAAATATAAAATGATGGATCAATAACTATGAAATATGATAACAAAAAAATGAGCTTGATAAGTATACTAAACATTGTTAAGATGCATACGCACAGAACTGATAAAATAAATACATAATAAGTTGACTACGTAACTAATAAACATTATTTATTATGATACGGCTAACACACTTTCTTAATAAAAAAATATATTTGTATGCACTAAGTTGTTCATTTACCAACTTTATTAATTTTTTTCCCAAAAGTGTTAGTTTTCACATTGCATATCATCTACTCCTTTTTCCGAACCAACAATCATACACTACATTCGTAACTACGATCCTTCCAAAAAGGAATATACACTAGTGTTATTTCTTCTTATCGGATTATCGTTCATTTCTTTTGTTCGTTATTCACTCTATAAAAATTTCACATTATTCGCTCTATAAAAATTTTATTCATTTCTTTTTGTTCGTTTTTGCTCTATAAATTTTATATTGTTCGTAATTCATTAACCGTTAGCTAATCTATTCCTTGGATACTCACAAGGCGATCCCGCCCATCGGGCGGGCTTTGCAACTAGTATATATATATATATATATATATATATATATATATATATATATATAGTATTTCCGCGTATCGTAACCCTTTTATCTTTGTATCTATCGTATATTGTGACTACGTTTTGCGCAAAACCTTGCCATGTGCTACATTCTTGCGACATGGAAACACGCCGATTAATTCGGATACGAATTTAACACGTCATTCTCGTAACATTCTATTTTTGGAAACGCGTGGAGCTGACTTATTATATTTTATTTTATTTATATTATTTTATTTTGTTTTATTTTTTGTTACTTCGTTCGATTTTGAAGACAATGCCGACGATAAGACTAGGAATGAGTATCCGCGAAGATTGAGCCGATAGTATCCGATAGAGTTCTAATGCCATTAAGACTAAGACCTTTCGTAGTAAGACTAAGTCAAGACCTTTTAGGACCGTATTCCCTAAGATATTCCATTTGTGTTTTCTTATAAATTTCTTTGTGTCGTGTGGATGTTTTCAATTTTTCTATTGATTTATGTGTCATGACGATTCTGTCATATTACACTCCTTGAGTGTTACCATTTCACTGTCATATTATAAACTATTTCGTTGTCATTTTATAAACTATTTTGTTGTCAATTCGTAAACTATTTCGTTACCATCTTATAAACCATTTCACTATCACCTTATAAACGATTTTGCTATCACCTAATAAATTGTTTTCTGCCATCTTACAAATTATCTCGTTGTCATTTTTATAAACTACCTTGTTTTCAATTTGTGAAATGTTTTGCTACCTTATAAACCGTATTGTTTGTACCATCTAAAATTTTAAACATAACACTAGTTTGACGAAATGAGCATTACATCGTTAGCCCTAAATTATACATAGCCTGATCACCTATGTCTAATTCAGGAAGGACCACGCTATGCTAGGAGTAGTCACCTTAAAAATTTTGTCGAGATAAATTTTTTGTTTTTTATATTAATATTGCGTTAAGAATTTGGTGTGCGTATTCCTACATTGTTCTTGTCGTGAGTGTATGTATTAGTAAACACAGTAGATTTTTACTCAACATTAGCGAGTAAATTCAACCTTATCTTAGGCTGCGCCTTCAGTCGAGAAATTGAATTACACCGTTAGTCACCCTAGGATAATTTCCCAATCAGTGCGATCAAATTTCCCTTTAATTAACTTATCTTTTAAGTGAGTTAGAATTAAGAAGATTAGGAGATTCCTACACCGTTGAAATTTCTAATGGACATAAAGTTGAAGCAAAGGACGAGATTATTGCAAGTATATATAATCTAGCTGACAGAAGCTTCACATTCACTACTTTAACCTTTGGGTGATATCGCCACCCAACTGCCTTAGACACTGAGCATACAATTGGATTAACTGATGGAAAGTTAGTAAGGAGACCGATGCAATGGAACGACTGACGAGAGTTTACAAGAAGAAGTAGCCCGAAACTTGGAGTGCTAGTCTCGATTCTCATAGACCGAGATAGCAGATTTACATCTCGTTACTGGTAGTCACTCTAGAAAATTTGGGTACACGTCTAGGTATGAACGTCACTTATCAACTACAAACAGACGATCAAAGTGAGAAGACTACTCAACAATTGGAGGATATGCTACGCGCTTGTGTGTTAAAGTTCTGGAAAGGGTTGAAATAGATACCCACTTTAGTGAAATTTTTGTACAACGACATAATTATATGTTGTGCCATTCGAGACACTTTATGCTCGTAAGTGTCAAGCACCGTCTACTGGACCGAGGATTTGGAGATAACCTCCTCACTGCACCAGAAATAATTCATAAAGCAACCGAAAGGATCATCCAGATAAAGAACCGAATTCAAACCGCACGTGATCGTCAAAAGAGTTACGCTGACGCGGGGGTAAACCTCTAGAGTTCAAGATGGAGTTTAGGTCGTGCTGAAAGTCTCACCATGGAATAGAGAGATACGTTTCAGCAAACGCGGAAAGCAGAAACTACGAATACACTGATCTTTTAGTTTAAGTGTTAGTTAGAATGAAACCATCGCTTATAGACTCGAACTACCTCAACGACTAAGTAGAATTCACAGCACCTTCCATGCGCCAAATTAAAGAAGTGTGTGGAAACTAGAAGGGGGGTGAATAGTTTACCGCTTTTTAAATTAATGTGACATTTGTATGCAAAAGGTTAGATTTGATTTTATGTGATCTCAATGTACACACAATATAAACAATCTAGTTAAGTAAATAAATGACAATAAGTAATAATGTAAATTTGTAAGACAAGAGATAGGAGTTAGAAAGATCAAATCACAATACACGGATTTATAGTGGTTCGGTAATGAAGCTCCTCTTCGCTCTACTCCACTCCTCGAGTATCCAACTTGAGAGTTCTCTTCACTATGTCAAAAAACTCCCTTTAGGCGAAGAAAACCGTACACAAGTAGCTTACACCAATTTCCGACACTAAGCTAAAAGTCGAGTCCTAATCTTAGCTAAAATCAATCTACCACACGCTTGTATTTTGAGGCCTAAAATACTAACCACACTAACAAGATATCACTTTACCTAAACACTAACACGATCAACCCGATCTAACTATTACACATAATCACAAGAGACATAGATGAATTACAAGATACTATACAATCGTAACTATGGTACGTGAACACCAACTAAGCTATAATACTTCTTGACTTGATGACTAGAAGTATTCTTCTCTTGCACTTGAGGATCTAAGTTTGAATCACTTGAAAACAAATGCTTAAGATTAAATGATCAAAAGATTGTAGGAGATGTATAAACTGATTTTAGACAGAAAGAAAATGAGTGCAAAAGGTGAGAAATTTGTGGGGAACAGTCCACTATTTATAGGCAAAGCTGGGAGCGTTTTTACATGACCGACCCCCTTAGCTCATAGGCCGGCTCCCTTATCACTAAGGGGCCGCCCATAGCAGGACGTTCCCATTTTTGTCTTTTCCCGTGGAGGTGTTTCCTGGATCAGTTTTATCCATTTTTAGGTGGAAATTTTGAATTCAAAATATTTATTTTGAATAAAACATTTCTTGTAAATACCAAAAATGTTTTGTATAAGTTTTAAAAATGTTTGTTACATTTTATAAAAATGTAAGGTTTAGAAAAAATAAATTTCTTTGATCACAAATAAATTAAGCATTTATTTATTCATACCTTTAAGTGATTAATTTTCAAAATAAAAATTTACGACTAATTACTTGTTTACGTTTAATTTTACATAGAGCGTTTTTACATTTTGTGATTATCAAAACTTAGAGAAGTCGAAAAAATATCAGTAACGTTTTTAGGTATTATTTCTATCAACAATCTCCCCCTTTTTGATGATTACAAAATCTAAACTCATTAAATGTAAAAATATTTTTAAACAAGTATTTAGTGAGTTTTATTTCATTTATCCCCTTTTTTGTAGAATCAAAAAGGCTTCGCCGATGATAAAATAGAAATCTGACAGAATTAGCACTCCCCCTTGATGTGTGCTCCCCCTCGTTTGAGGACACTAGGGAATCGAGCTATGATGATTTTGCTACCAAATAAAGTTAGAAGATCAAGTCTAATATTTCTAACATACAACAAAGACAAAGGAAAAATATTCAAACATGTTGATAATGCTTGGCAAGTGCCAAGATATTTGTGTAAACTAACCATCACAAATATATATATATCAACTAAACTCAACTATATGTATATAGGAGTCAACCATCCAACACAAAAAGAATTAACTACTAAAAAAACATAAGTGCATTCATTAACCATAGAGAATTGTGTATGAAAACACAATCATACAACATGCATACTTGAAAATAAAATATTATGCTTGAATCAAAATGATACATCATACATAAGCAAAAACTACAAAGGTCCTAATTTCTAGAAAGCCATAGGACATGCTTGCAAAAGATTGGTTGATGGTTATTTAAAACCAGATAGACTAAACATAGAGTATGTTTAGTTTAGAAAGATTGATGGTGGTGGTGAGTTTAGGAATGGGGGTTGTGAAATCATGTGTTCAATGTAGGAAAACATGTATTGAAGTTCATCTCTCAAGCCAAAGATGAGAGTACGATTGTGGATACAACATAAGTATGTTGCCCCATGTGCTTCAAGTAGGTCTCATGAAATAGGATGACCAAAGAGAGGTGGTGAAGGCATTGGAGGTGATGGAGTATTGAAGTGAATGTCAAGTGGAGTTATTGGTGAAAGAGTGAGGGTAATGTCCATGGGTTCCCTTTCTTGTGTTGGAGGTGGTGGAGGTACTCTTAGAGGAGGTAAACTTTGGTGAGTTTAAGTGGCCATTGGTTGATGGGGATGCAGAAGGGGTTGGTGGTTTGAGTTTGGAAGCAATGGAGGATGAAGAAGTGGCCCTAGTAGATGGTGTTTTTGAAGGTGCATTTGGTGCACTTGGAGATGAGAGTTGGTGTTTAGGTGATGGGGTTTTAGTGTCATCTTGACTTAGGTGTGTTTAAGTGATGGGGTTTTAATGTCATCTTGACTTAGGTCAACAAATAATTATCTAGGTGGAATGATGTTAATCTTTGGTCTTTTGGATGGTTTGGAAGTGGAAGCTTTAGTGGTGCCATGGAGGTAGTGGAGGTTGATGATAAGTGAAGAAGATGATAAATTGGAAATGAAAGATGGGAGGCAATTTATTAGAAGAAAATGGTTTAGAAGTAGTATGAATTTGAGTTAGTGTAAGCATTTCCAAATGATGTTCGTGTTTTCTGGATAAGGATAGCTGAGCCTAAGTAAAAGAGGATCAAAAAATAGAAAGAAATAGTAAAACCCATGAGCAGGTAGGTCGGCCCCCTTACCTATGTGGTCAGGCCCCTTATCAATAAGGGGACCACCCTTATGAGCTAAGGGGGCCGCCTATCTGACATTTTCCAGGCTACCAAATTTTGAAAATTTCTAAAAATTTTGTGAGAGAAGTTGTGTTTGGTGAACAATTTGCAGCAAGTCATATGTAGTGTATGCATGAGACTATATATATGAAACAAATATATATGCATGAAACAACTAAAAATACATAAAATCAAGATGCATAATTATGTCATAATAAGCATAATATTAAGGCATAATAAATAAAGGTCCTAAATAAACTAAACAAGTTCAAGGTCTTCCAATTGAATCGGGTTAACAACACACAAACAAGTAATCATGACAATAAAAGTTAAGTTCACATAATAAAGTTGTGGAAAAATAGAAGGGGGTTGAATAGTTTACCACTTTTTAATTTAATCTTTATGTTTGTTTATAAAAACTTAGATTCGACTTTTTGTGAATTCAATACTTGCACAATATGAATAATATAAATAAGTAAGAACAAATAAAGAAATAAGAGATAAGATTTAGAAAGATCAAACCACAACACAAGGATTTATAGTGGTTCGGTTACGAAGCACCTCTTCGCCCTACTCCACTCCTCGAGCACCTAACTCGAGAGTTTTCTTCACTATGTCAACAAACTCCCTTATGGCGGAGAAAACCGTACACAACTTTCGCTTATATCAATTTTCGACACTAAGCTAGATGTCGAGTTCTAATCTTAGCTAGAACCAATCTATCACGACTTCACAACTTCTTCACTACTTTCACGACTTCACAACACAACTTCTTCACGCCTTAGTATTCTTCACTACACTACTTCACTTCTACTTTCACACGTAACTATCACAACTTGGATGAATCACTAAGATTCAACTATACTTACAACAATCACCAAGATTTATCTACTACACAATTTTACAAGATATACAAATGATTTACAAGTTATGATATGGATGCAATAAGATTGCAACAACACACAAAGGTGTAATACTTCTTCACTTGATGGTAGAAAGTATTATTCTCTTGCACTTGAGGAATTAAGCTTGGATCACTTGGAAACAAAGCTTTATGATTAAATGATCAAAGTATTTTAATGAGATGTGTAGGCTGTTTTTTATCACAAAGAATAAGTGCAAAAGGTGAGAAAATAGTGAGGAATAATTCAATATTTATAGGATATTCTGGAGGAGCGTCTACCTATGGGCGGTCCCCTTAAATAGGTGGGCGGTCCCTTTAAAGATAAGGGGGCCGCCCGTGTATTTAAGGGGGCCGCCCTAGACTAGGCGCTCCCCAGTTTGTCCTTTTGTGTAGGGGGAATTTTCTGGAACTTTCTAGCCGTTTTAGGTCCGAAAATTTGA
>BQNB010080608.1:0-29883 GCA_026074375.1 Tanacetum coccineum
CTTAATTAAGATTTCCTTAGCTTTTTAGAGTAGATCAAACCATTTTCCTTTACTGCCTTAAAGAATAAGCTTATTTAAGTTTATTTTCCTTTTCAAAATAATTTTAAGAGTTCATCAGTTTTAGTTTTCTAGCTTATTTGATTTGTCTTAAGTTTATTTGAGCTTATTTCTGTCTTAGAGTAAAAATTTTAAGTGTTTTCTCCATTTCTAGTTTTTATACTTGTTCCAGCTTATTTTCTTTGTTTATTTTTATGTGCATTTGCTATTCAGTGTTAGTGCCAAATCATTCCTTATCAAATTCAAACCTCAATCATCAATCGTCTCTCGATAGTCCATTCTAGCCTCGTTGGGACATAACAACCCGGGAACACTCTATACTGCGGGGGGGGCCGGGGGTGGGGAGGGGGGGGGGGGGGATTCGGTTTCTTTGTCTCGCGGATTCTGATACTTGTTTTATTTTTTTTTTTTTTTTTTTTTTTTTTTTTTTTTTTTTTTTTTTTTTTTTTTTTTTTTTTTAATTTATATAAGGAATTTTATTTTCATATTATAGATATGTTTTAAGGGAGGTAAGATATTTAGCAGCGAGTCAACTACGATTGCGAGATTCGTTATCACCCGAGAAAGGCAAATGTTGTTGCTGACGCTCTGGGCAGGAAGGAACGAGATCAACCGTTAAGAGTTCGAGCCTTAGTCATGACTATTAGCTTGGATCTTCCCAAACGAATCTTGGATGCTCAGGCTGAAGCACGAAACCCAGAGAACATCAAGAACAAAGATGTTGGAGGTATGTTGGTTAAAAATTCTAAAGATCCGAAGAAATTTAGAATGGAAAAGTTAGAACCCCGTGCGAATGGAACTGTAGGCTCTAATGATAAGAGCTGGTTGCCATGTTATGGAGATTTAAGGACCGTGATCATGCACGAGTCCCACAAATCAAAATACTCTATTCATTTGAGTTTTGACAAGATGTATCAAGACATGAAAAAGCTATATTAGTGGCCCAATATGAAGGCCGACATCGCCACCTATGTTAGCAAGTGTTTGACCTGTGCTAAGGTCAAGGCCAAACCCCAAAGGCCATCAGGGTTGCTGGTATAACCCAAAATACCTCAATGGAAGTGGGACAATATCACAATAGATTTTGTCACAAAGCTTCCTAGGATGTCGCAAGGATATGACACCATTTGGGTAATTATCGATCGACTTACCAAGTCCGCAATCTTTGTATCAATGAGGGAAAGTGATCCCCTAGAGAAACTGGCAAAATGTACCTCAAGGAAATAGTTACGAGGTATGGAAATCCCTGTCTCAATTATTTGTGATCGTGACCCTAGGTTTGCATCACATTTCTAGAGGTCACTTCAGAAGGCCTTGGGTACTAACTTAGCTATGAGTACGGCATACCATCCAGAGACTGACGAACAAAGCGAGAGGACTATTCAAACCCTCGTGGACATGCTACGTGCTTGTGTGATCGACTTTGGAAAAGGTTGGGTTGACCATTTATCCTTAGTTAAGTTTTCATATAATAACAGTTATCACACTAGCATAAAGGTTGCACCATTTGAAGCACTTTACGGTCGAAAGTGTCGTTGACCGATTTATTAGGCCGAGGTTGGGCAAGTGCAACTTACCGGTCTAGATTTAGTTCGAGAGACAACCGAGAAGATTTTTCAGATAAAGCAGAGAATGAAAACGACTCGCGATCGACAAAAGAGTTATGCCGATAAGAAGCGTAAACCGATGGATTTTCAAGTTGGGGATAAAGTTATGCTGAAGGTTTCGCCTTGAAAAGGGGTCGTACGTTTTGGCAAACGGGGGAAGTTAAACCCTAGATATGTCAGACCTTTCAAGGTGTTAGAAAAAGTTGGAGCCGTTGCATACAAGCTTAAGCTTTCGCAAGAGCTGAGCAGGGTTTACAACACTTTTCATGTATCCAATTTGAAGAGGTGTTATACCAATGATCCCTTAACTGTGTTATTGGATGAACTACACGTTGATGACAAGCTTCAGTTTGTCGAGGAACAGGTCAAGATCATGGATCGAGAGGTGAAACAGTTTAGGCATAGCCGTGTCCCAATTGTCAAGGTAAGATGGAACTCCAGGAGAGGTGATAAGTGTAAAATACACATATCTGTTTATACCAAAAATGACCTTAAATGACCCAAAACAAACTAAAAATGGCAAAAATATACTTGTTTTTGTGTTTTGTGTGTGCAGGTACGGATAAGATAAATATCACAAGAAAACCGTCAAAAACGGGCAAACACGAACACAGGAATCAAAAGAGCACAAAAGAAGCCAAGGATTCAAAGCCAAAGCCAGAAAAAGTCAAGCCTCAGTCAAAGAAAGTCAAACCCTAGCAAAGAAAAGTCAACTCACAAAAGGACAAATCCCAAATGTTTCATTTCAGTCCCTCCAAGTTTCAAATACTACACAAATGGTCCTTATACCTAAGTGGGCCCCTAAACCCTTAAAAACCTTACCCGAATCCAAAAGCCCAAAACCAAAAGCCCATTATCTAGTCCATTATCCTCTTATAAAACTCCAAGGGCCAAAGCTGTCAAGAATGGAAGTTAATTTAACCTTACACTTGTAATAAACAAATAGGGGGACTAGTTTTACAATTTCCCTAAAGTTTAAACATTTTTTTACCCAATTCAGTTAGAAAATGGGCGCCAAAAAAGGGGTTACTATTCATTGTCTTCTTCAATTCACCACACTGTCAAAATCAAAGGGCAAACACAAATTAAAGGGTGATTTAGACAATTCAAGTGCTCAACAACAAGATGGCAGGGTTAATTAAGTCATATCAAGGCTCCTATTGGCTCACTTAACCAAGGAATGCCACGTGGACTCAAAGAAGCACAAGAAATGATGATATTTTGCACTGGAAGCACTCTCATAACTAGCACAAAGGTGTCACATCAAAGGATTGCCAGCTTGGCAATCCGTGTGACTAGCAAAGGATCCAACGGCTCTTGATGAAACCCCAATGATTGATGAATTGAATGGCTATGATTGGAAGGAGCGTGGGCATCAAGGCACAGCCTAGAAGGTTCTCTCAGCAACTATAAAAGGCCCTCACTATCACACACACACACACACGTAGTAGCTTAGTAGATTTTAGCTTAAATTTAGCTTATTGCAATTTCCTTTTTAAATTCAGTTGTAATTTCCTTTTAATCATGTAATCAAGTTTTATTTTAATGAAATCTAGTTTTACTCTTAAATAATCTGTCATAAGCACTTTTGTTTTTCATTCATAAGCTCTCACTTCCTCTCAAATATTAAGCTACTGTTCTAATAAGCTCAATAGCTCTCATAAGTCTTTAAGCTTATGATTGAGCTTAAACATACCTTAATTACACCTTAAATCTAAAATTAGTTTAAAACCTTAACTATTTTGGACTTAAAAGCTTTGGAAGGGGATTCAATCATGGAAGGAATCCCATGGACTATTACTGGCTTATCCTTGGATAAGCCAGAGCTGTAGATAAGCTCTAAGAGCCTATAAGCTTCTATTAAGCTGAAGCAAGCTGTAAGTTCCCTTTTAAATTTCTTGTTTTAATTCTCTTAGCATAGCTTAGTTTAATTGCTTAATAAGGTGCTTAAATTGTTCATTAATTGCTTATTTTCTTTACTAGTAGCTTATTTGTGCTTATATATCTATATTTGTGCTTATCCTTCATCTGTTTTCAGCTTAAGCCTTGTAGATCTTTGTTTTTCATTTACTTGTCTAAAATCCATAAAAAACAAAAAAATATCTAGTTTAGTTTGTAGATTTCAATTTCTAGCTTAATAGATTATAGATTCATGTTTAATAAGTTTGTTATAAGCTATTAGTTATCTGGTATTAAGGCCTTGTTAAGTGGATTCTCATTTTAAGCTTAAGCTCAATCTGTTTCAGTTATAAAGGAGTGTTTGGATTTAAGCTGCTTGACCTCAAAAAGTCAAAGCAATTTAGTAAAGTCACTTTGGTCAGCTGAGATTTCATCAATAAATAAGTTTTGAATAAATCTTCTAAGATAGTTTGAGCTTAAAATGATTTTATGGTTTATATTTTAAGTCTAGCACCAGGGGAGTTTTGTGCTTATCTGTTAATTGCTAAGGATTAGATCCAAGCTTCTAGGACTTAATTTGTGCTTGATTTGTGTTCTTATACTCTATTTGAGTAAGTCAAGTGCAGGATTTATTCTCTTAGTAACCTGCATTTGTGATCCTTACTTCTTGGACAATTGCATCAGCAGCACTAACAAGCAGTTAGTTCTGCTGACTTTTAAGCCTCATTTTAAGATAGTAATTGTAGGTTCTAGGTTCTTATTCTCAAGTAGCTTATAGTTTTCATTTAGCTTAATATAGTTTGAGTATTGTTTTGCATTTCCTAGCTCAATATCTTAGGTAATTTTAGCTTAAAAAGTTCATAAAATTTCCAAAAATACCAAAAAAAACAGTAGTTAGCTTTTAAGTTTAGAATTTCAGCTTATGGTATAAGTTTTTATGATCTATTTTTAAAGTTTAAGTGTTGTTTGCTAAGTTTCTATAAGCTCATTTCCTGTTTTGGCTTATTAAGCAATTGAGCTCAATTTAACTTTGTGCTTTTTGAGTCCTAGCTTGAGTTTGCTGATTTTAGCTTAAATTTTAGATAGTCTTTAGAGTTTAAGGTTTAAGTAGCTTTTCATTTCTAGTTTAAGCATATCATAAGCTTTCCATATCAGTTTTCAGTTTGCAATTTGAGCTTAAATTGAATCTTATGCAAGCTTTTGAGTCAAAATAAGCAAAAGTTGGCCCAAAAGCCTACTTACTGATCTGTTGGTTTCATAGGCTTTTAAAAAGCTTATTTCTCACTTTGAGCTTATGCTCCATTTATTAAAAGTGCTTATAATTGTGTCCTTTTTAAGTTCCAACTCTTAGTTTTTGCAAAAAGTGAAAAATAAAAAATAGCAAAAAGTGGGGTTGCCAGACCTCGAACCCAAGACCTCTTGCTTATAGTGCATACGTTTTACCATTGTGCTTCAATAGCTCATCCGTGAGCTATTGAACACACAATCCTTTTACCCTTTTCTTTGGGCCTTTAGCCCATAAGCTCTTCGAGGCTTATTTAGCTTATTTCAGGGCTTTTTCTTTAAGCTGTTTAGTTATTAGCATTTTTCTCTTGTTCCTTGTCATAATTAGGACTTTTTCTGAATTTTTTAGATTTTTCCATTTAGTATTCTAATTTTTATAATTTTCCGTAAGTTTAAATTTTAGAAAATAGATAAAAAATAGAAAAAAGTTTTATAAAAATACAAAAAAATAGTTTTTAGCATTAGGATAAATACTTTTAGTTTTACAATCATAAAAATCATTTTTACCTCTTTTAAATTTTTATTTTCATTTTTGAGCTTTTATTTTTAATTTTAAAAATAGGATTTTAATTTTAAAAAATAGTTAAAAATAGTTTTCTGAATTTTTATGTTATTTTAGACTTTTCTAAGTTTAAAAATCATTTTTCTAAATTTTTAGGACTTAATTTGCTATTTTTTAGGATTTAATTAGATTAAAATAGTTTTTAATTCATAATAAATTCAAAAATAATCAAAAAAATATTTTTCTTTTTCTTAAAATTTTCTTTTACCCTATCTTAGGTTTAGAAATTTAGTTTGCATTTTTAGGAGTTAATTTTAGTGTATTTGCTTATTTGTCGCGTTTTATTTGTTTCCCGTTAATTGTTTAAGTGTTTAATTGCTTTTATTTGCTTATTTTAATTGTGCTTTTAATTAGTAGTTATAGAAAACCAAATCAATCTCCGAACCCATTCAAATCAATATCCAATATCAAGCGAGGTTTCAATTTCTCAAATCGTTGGGAAAACGACCCGGGAAATCATACTTTCCGGAAAACATACGTATATTATATATTATATATATCTTTTAGAGTGAGCTTTCTTAAAGAAGACTTTAGGAAAGGTTTCTTAATTACACTTTTGGAAATATATTATTATCATATTTTATTGTGTATAAAAACTGCAACACGAGAGTTCCTGAGTTCACGTGGGAACGTGAAGACCAATTCAAGAAGAAATACCCACATCTCTTCATCAAGACCGCACCGTCGCCAAGTGCCGCATCGTAAGCCTTGAGGACAAGGCTCATGTAATGGGGGAAGTCTATAACACCCCGTGTTTTCAAGTCATTGACGACGTCGATAAATCTACTATTTATTTTTAGTGTCGTACGCGTTTGCTTGTAATTTCATGTATTAAGTAAAATCGCGTAAGCGAAAAATTTGCGTTCAATGTAAACGGGCACCAAACAATTAAACATTTGCATCAATCAAGTATTAAATAATTATTTTGAGAATAATTATGGTCATTGTTCATATTATTTTTATCAGTTGCGTAAAGTGTTTAGGCTTTGCGATAAATTAAGTTTAAGCATACCCGAAACCACAAAAAAAAATCTATGCTTCAACAAATACTTATTTTTATTTTCAATGACCAAAGTTGATAAAACTTTACCACATTTATATATGGGACGCCCCATATATATGAAATAAGCAAGACATACACAATGGCAAGTATACATTTTATAACACTACACTTTATTAATTACTTACACTTTCAAAATGCAAGTAACATATTCTTTTTACCAAGATATTTGGCAAATAAATATCAAGCCAACACATTCCTCATTACAAGGAACTAATCCCTACTATTACATGACAAAGAAACATAAGCTTTAATGATCTAGCAAAGTACATATGATAGTTAGTAAAGACCTAAGAAATTGCATAGTGATCTTGACCATCTAATCCCCCATTTTCCTCCCCATTGCCGCCCCCTATGACCATTTGACCACTTGGTCTTTGATATTTACTTGCACTTCACTAGCTCATTTCTCATATAATACTTCCACTTTGCAAGATATAAACACAACACTTCAACACTTGATAAGAAAATCAACATTTTCTCTCTTTTCTTCTATGTTTACCCACGTCCCAAAATAATTCTCACAAACAAACCATACAATCTTTTTCTACTACAATTACATACACTCATACACTATATCTAAGATACCTCAAAGTGTTTTAAAGGTTTGATTAAACCTTTAAAAGTGTTGAAGCAAGAAAGGAAGCTAGGGTTTTATTTGGAAAGTTAGGGTTTTCTTGGTTGTAAAAGCTAGGGTTATAATCCAAACAAGGGTTTGGATTTGTTTGGACATCCTACTACATCTCACTAAGGTTACCTAAAACCTTTATCTTTTCATTTTCATGATTATATGAATATATGATGTTTACTTAGCAAAATCACCATTAGGACCTTTTTAACATGTAAAATGTCTTTTACTTGTTGTCATTATTTTGTACACTTATTCATAAGATATGTTGTTGATAACATCATGTTAAAATGGACACATAAGTATTTTACACTCTTGGTTAAGCATAAAAAGTGTATGTGCAAAATTAGGGTTTTAAAGGTTTTTTTAATATGTTACAAGTAAAAGTATGGCAAATGGCATGTTAATCTTGTTTATGGACTTTTGGCTATGTTATATGAACACTAAAATAAGGTTACATTGGAAGAATAACTTTTGTACATCCATGGTTTATGTGTAAAAATGGTTATGTAAAAAATAGTGATTAAAGGTTACTTATGAAATTTATGGTTTAAAAGTATTATTATGAACTTGGTAATTTGGACATATGAGGACAATGATGGACTAATGGACTTTAATATATGTATGACATATAACATATATGGTATATAAGACTTGTGGTAGATTACAAAGTTAAAAGTATAAAAACAAAGGTTAAATATAGACTTAATAAAGTCATTCAATGTTTCTGTCCAAAATTCGAATATAAACATATCTACTTTATGTTTTTATAAAATACTACATCTCAAGACGAATCCGGGCAAAATTTTCAATTAATAACGAATGAGTTATGAATTTCGTGAGTTTACGACAATTAATACTTTTATAAAACCATTTTTATAAAAGTTAGTATTCATGACAGAAACTTTTATTTTTGTAAACCTCATAAATCAATATAACTTTCAATTACGAGAACGTGCTCGATTGAATCGCTAAAAACGGAGCTATAACGAAGAAAATACGACGTATACGAGTTTTATGACAACAAAAACGATATAAGTGAACTTATGATCTGGCGTGAACAGTAAAGTTACTGTTCACCAGTAGGTCCAAAATTTGAAAATGTCAAATTTTGATAACTCGACTTAATACGAAAACGTGAGCGCAAGAAACACCTCAAACGGACTTGAAACGCGAAAGTTACGCCAGTTTTACAAAAACAGTAATTATAAACGTTTTAACTTATTAAACACAATTTTACCAAAACAATTAGATGGTGATCTAGCTATGTAGAATTGTATATGGTAGATGTTAATTACCATGCTTATCACTTATACGACCTTAATTTGAATAGGTTGCATCTAACGATTTGCGTAACGTTTTATCTGTGATATTTGGATTATCAGTACTCGAGGTGAGTTCATAGCCCCACATTTTTACGATTTCAATAATTTATAACTTTGGGGTGGAAACATGCTTTGTTTTATAAATTGGACGCAAGTGTATATTTTATATTGATTACGTGTTTGCCTAAGTAGCGATAACCCAAGTTGAGCCCATTATCATGAACTGTCAATTGCATAGATGTAGTTGTGAATTACATTATGTGAGCGCGAATGTTATGAATAGATCTATTTGGGATTGACCTCCCCATTCGGGTGATTAGCTATCACCGGGAACGAACGTTATAGCATGTCGGATTTGGGATGTTTAGGGTTGAACATCTGATCGAGCAAAATAACAATATTTATTATTGCGAATATAATTGTCGAGCTTTAGTGTCATGAGCTTAGGAAAACGTAATTGGATTTTGTGATGTCTGTATCTGTTGCATTATCACAGGGAAAGTCTTGTGGTCATGCATATTATAATTTACTAACTTATGAATTCACCAATATTTTTGTTGACGTTTTAAAGAAATGTTTTCAGGTGGTCAATAGGCACGAGGTGCCAGGGATACATTGGTGACACTTTTGGTAATCATGCTAAAGATTTGGATGTAATATGTTTTGGGAAATGTATTGTCAATCTTTGTAATATCAAACACTGAACAAGTAAATCTGCATGCTTTGTGACTCGCGTAAACTTAACCCTCTATAAATTCCAATGTATAGTTTTTAAACGACTTTTTGGTCGTTCTTATATACATCTTGTATTATTGATCATGAAGTAACACGCCCCGGTATCCTTTTACGCTGCGACCCAATTTGGGGGTGTTACAGATTGGTATCAGAGCCAAGGTTATAGAGAACTAGGTCAAATGTTTTTGCTGGACTATAACCATTTTCAAACATTGCATTCATACAAAGGGGTTTTTACGGGACACACTAGTTGTTGCATTAGTTAGTTGGACTAGATGCATTCATAATTGATATACGTGGTTATAATATATTACGTATATTAATAAGATCACTAATATAATATACTCATATAAGTATTTTCTGGTCACAGTAGTCATGTCAGTGATTCCGCAGTTACTATACTTCTATTCACTCTGAGGTACGATAATGATGTATCCCATCTAAGGATCCTTACGAGGAGGCTGCCTGACAGTTGCTGGAGCAGGCACCACGTTCTCCAGGTATGTACTGATCCCATGGAGTTGGAGGGATCATGTACAGTCTTCATTCCTAAGATGAGCACCCTGAGGACTTAGTGCCAGCTGAGGATGAGGCACCTATAGAGGCATACATTACTGAGGTTACTTCTGCACCTCCACCACCACCATCCTTTTTACCCTCACTTATCCGACCCCCACATACTAGAGCATCTATGGTTCAGATGAGAGCTGCAGCACCATCCACCTATCATCCACTACTTCCATCAGGGACCCCACCAATGGTTACTTTATCCACTACCGCACCATCCATAGCGCCAGAGCTGATATTCACGAGGCTTGACACGCCCGCCTCGTAGAGGCTACTACTTGCTTCTCCCAGACTAGTGTGAGGTTGGGGAGAGGTTCTGTGGCTGCTGTGCGAGACACCCAGGACCACTTTGCGTAGGGGTCGGATTGCAGTTCTATAGTACTATGGGAGACTAGGGGACGAAGACTGAAAGAGGAGGATGATGGCCGCCTTAGAGGTGGTCAACTTGAGGGTCAGTTACTAGGTAGATGTTCGCAGTATAGAGAGTTCAGAGTTTTACTCACGACATCACGATGCCTAGAAGGATCGTGCAGCTATGAGAGTTGAGATTGAGGTATTGAGGAGAGAGAGACTTGCTTATGAGCAAGAGAGTATGTAGACCTGTCAGGCCTTGGCTAGGTCTTTTTTTTTTTTTCGAGGCGTATAGCTGGGCTAGTTAGAGGCACGGGTTACAGTGTTAGAGACTCAGGCGCGTCGCCATGAGTGGCAGCGTCAGGACGCGGATGATCGCGCGACGAGGCATATCATGCGTATTCAGGCTTTGGAGGCTGGAGCACGCGATGACACCTTAGAGGATACTGGTAGTAGTGCCTAGGGTTACTTTTCTACCATATTGTAAGCTATACTATTATAGCTGCAAAGTTTTATGGGTTACTCCCAGCTAGCAGAGGTATAGATCTTTTGTTTTTAATTGTGAACCGGTATGTTTTTTCCCCCCCCCAGATCTTTTGTCTTTTTGTTTAGCTATGTTGTTGTTGTATAGCCTACTAAGTATTACGGGTAACTCCCGGCTAGTAGGGCTCTAGGTTGATTTTCATTTTGTAACCTAGCGATAGGGAATCATTGTGTACCAAACAGATCATGTATATTTCCATATTATATATGGAATGGATGTATTATGTTATGTCGATCTTGTGTTGGTTGTATGTTTCACTGTGTTGATGTGATCTTTTTTTATTTATTGCTGTATGTTATGTCTCGTTTGATTGTATTAAAAATCTAACGAGTATTTATATTTCTTGTGAATGGAAGAATAATGGCCACAAAACGAACCACAAGGTCAACACCAGTCACACCAACCCCAAATGCAACACCCACCACAACTGTTACTGAGGCACAACTTCAGGCCTTAATTGACCAAGGAGTTGCTGCTGCAATGGCTGAAGCAGAAGCAAGTAGAGTTAGGAATGGCTACAACAGCAATGGTTCAGGACCAAGGCCAGCACAAGCTGTTCGCGAATGCTCTTACTCAGAATTCCTGAAATGCAAACCTTTGGACTTTAAAGGCACTGAGGGAGTCGTCGGACTCACTCGATGGTTTGAGAAAATGGAGTCTGTGTTTAGCATTAGCAATTGCACAGCATCTTGTCAAGTCAAATTTGTGACTTGCACTCTACAAGACGATGCTCTTACATGGTGGAATGCCCATGTTAAGACCACTACTCCCGAAGCAGCTCATGCCATGCCATGGGCAACACTGAAGAAAATGATGACTGATAAATACTGCCCGAGGGGTGAGATCAAGAAGATTGAGACTGAGATGTGGAATCTTAAGGTTAAGGGCACCGATGTGGTGGCCTACAATCGACGATTTCAGCAACTAGCGTTGATGTGTGCCAGGATGTTCCCAGAAGAGGTAGACAAGATTGAAAAGTATATCGGTGGCTTGCCCGATATGATACTTGGCAGTGTAAAGGCATCAAAGCCGAAAACCATGCAAGAGGCTATCGAGTTTACAACTGAGTTGATGGATGAGAAGACCCATGCCTATGCTGAACGTCAGGCAGAAAAGAAAAGAAAGTATGATGATCTTTCCAAGAACAATCAAAACCAACAACAAGCTAGGAATAAGATGGCAGAAAACACGGCTAGGCCTACACTGCAGGCAATAGTGACAGGAAACCATACGCCGGGTCTAAACCTCTGTGTTCCAAGTGTAATTACAATCATGAAGGTCCTTGTCCACCTAGGTGCAATAACTGCAAAAAGGTTGGCCATCTGGCCAAGGATTGTAGAAGCCGACCTGCAAATGCTAACAACAACAACCACAACAACAACAACAATAATCAGAAGGGAAATGGTTGCTATGAGTGCGGAGCTCAAGGACACTTTAAAAGAAACTGCCTAAAACTGAGAAACAATGACCGTGGTAATCAAGTTGGGAATGACAGGGCTCCAGCGAAGGTGTATGTGGTTGGAAATGCGGGGGCAAACCCAGACAACGTCGTTGCGGGTACGTTCCTTCTAAACAACCGCTATGCTTATATCTTATTTGATATGGGTGCCGATCGGAGTTTTGTGTCTACTGCATTTAGCTCCCAAATTAACATCACGCCATCTACCCTAGATCACTATTATGATGTCGAACTAGCTGACGGGAGAATAATTGGGTTAAACACTATCCTTAGTGGTTGCACATTAAACTTCCTAAACCACCCATTCAACATAAACTTAATGCCTGTAGAACTTGGTAGTTTCGATGCTATAATCGGTATGGATTGGTTGGCGAAGTACCAAGCGGTCATTGTGTGTGCCGAGAAGATTGTTCGCATCCCTTGGGGAAATGAAACCTTAATCATACACGGTGATGGAAGTAACCAGGGCAATGTGAAACGATTAAAAAATCATTTTCGTGCACTAAAATGCAGAAGTACATGCAAAAAGGATTTCCTATCTTTTTGGCACATGTCACTGCAAAGGAGGTTGAAGATAAGTCGGAGAATAAGCGACTTGAGGACGTGCCAATAGTTCGAGACTTTCCTGAAGTATTTCATGAGGACTTGTCGGGTCTTTCTCCGACTCGACAAGTGGAGTTTCAAATTGATTTGGTACCTGGTGCTGCACCTGTAGCACGGGCACCTTATCGATTGGCGCCTTCCGAAATGAAAGAGTTATCGGAGCAACTGAAAGAGCTATCCGACAAAGGCTTTATAAGACCCAGTTCCTCACCTGGGAGCTCCTGTCTTGTTGTCAAGAAGTAGATGGATCAATTCCGGATGTGCATTGACTATCGGGAATTAAACAAACTGACAGTGAAGAACCGTTATCCACTCCCCAGAATTGATGATTTATTTGATCAGCTTCAAGGGTCGAGTGTTTACTCGAAGATCGACCTAAGGTCAGGTTATCATCAACTGAGGGTTCGAGAAGAAGACATTCCGAAGACTGCCTTTAGAACCCGTTACGGCCATTATGAATTTCAAGTTATGCCGTTTGGTTTGACAAACGCACCTGCAGTATTCATGGACCTTATGAATCGGGTGTGCAAACCATATTTAGATAAATTCGTGATTGTCTTTATTGACGATATTCTGATATATTCAAAGAACAAGCAAGAACACGAAGAGCACCTTAAGCTAATCTTAGAGTTGCTTAAGAAAGAGGAGTTGTATGCCAAATTTTCCAAGTGTGAATTTTGGATTCCCAAAGTACAGTTCCTCGGTCACGTGATTGATAGTGAAGGCATTCATGTGGATCCAGCCAAGATTGAATCCATTAAAGATTGGACATCTCCTAAGTCACCAACGGAGATTCGTCAATTTTTAGGTCTTGCTGGGTATTATCGAAGATTCATTGAAGGGTTTTCGAAGATCGCCAAACCTATGACCAAGCTCACCCAGAAGAAGGTCAAGTTTGAGTGGGGTGATAAACAAGAAGCAGCTTTTCAACTGTTGAAGCAGAAATTGTGCAGTGCACCAATCCTTGCCTTACCTGAGGGAAGCGAAGATTTCATCGCATACTGCGATGCTTCAAAGAAGGGTTTGGGCGCTGTGTTGATGCAAAGAGAAAAGGTGATTTCTTATGCATCACGTCAGTTAAAAATTCATGAGAAGAACTATACGACTCATGATTTGGAACTTGGAGCAGTAGTGTTCGCTCTCAAGATTTGGAGGCACTATCTGTACGGAACCAAGTGTACAGTGTACAGTGTTCACTGATCATAAGAGCTTACAACACATTCTTGATCAGAAGGAACTAAACATGAGACAACGCCGATGGTTAGAGTTGCTTAGTGATTACGATTGCGATATTCGTTATCACCCGGGGAAAGCCAATGTCGTTGCTGATGCTTTGAGCAGGAAAGGTACGGCGAACCACATTAGAGTTTGAGCCTTTGTCATGATTATTAGTTTGGATCTTCCAAACAAATCTTGAATGCTCAGATGAAGCACAGAACCAGTGAAACATCATAATGAAGATGCTTGGAGGAATGTTGGTTGATACGTAAAATTCCAGAGGCGATTAGAGGAAAAGTTAGAAAAACCCCGTGCGGATGGGAACCTAAGCCTCAATGGAGGAGTTGGTTACTTGTTTATGGCGATTTGCGGACTGTGATCATGCACGAGTCCTACAAATCAAAATACTCTATACATCCGGGTTCTGACAAGATGTACCAAGACATGAAAAAGCTATATTGGTGGCCCAATATGAAGGCAAACATCGCCACCTATGTTAGCAAGTGTTTGACCTGTGCTAAGGTCAAGGCCGAACATCAAAGACCATCAGGATTGTTGGTACAACCCAAGATACCTGAATGGAAGTGGGACAACATCACTATGGATTTTGTTACTAAGCTTCCAAAGGTCGTCGCAAGGCTACGTCACCATTTGGTGATTGTTGACGAAACTCACTAAGTCTGCGATCTTCACCCCGATGGAGAGAGGCTGATCCGATGGATAAAACTTGCTACAAGGTATGTTACCTAAAGGAGGTGGTCACGAGGCATGGAATACCTCTCTCGATTATTTGTGATCGTGACTCTAGGTTCGCATCAAATTTCTAGAGGTCACTTCAGAATGCTTTAGGTACTAGTCTGGATATGAGTATTGCGTACCATCCACAAACAGACAAAAAAAGCGAGAGGACTATTCAAACTCTCGAGGATATGTTGCGGGCCTGTGCAATCGAATTCGGAAAGGGTTGGGTTAACCATTTGCCATTAGTCGAGTTCTCATATAACAATAGCTATCACGCTAGCATCAAGGCCGCACCATTCAAAGCACTTTATGGTCGAAAGTGTCGTTCACCTGTTTGTTGGACCGAAGTTGGAGAAGCTCAAATCCTCGGTCCAGAACTAATTCAAGAGACCACTGAGAAAATCATCCAGATCAAGCAAAGGATGCAAGCCGCTCGTGATCGACAGAAAAGTTACGCCGATCTAAAGCGTAAACCGATGGAATTCCAAGTCGGGGATAAAGTTATGCTTAAAGTTTCGCCTTGGAAAGGGGTCGTACGTTTTGGCAAACGGGGGAAGTTAAACCCCAGGTATGTTGGACCTTTCAAGGTGTTAGAAAAGGTTGGAGAGGTTGCTTACAAGCTCGAGCTTCCTGAAGAGCTGAGCAGAGTTCATAATACATTCCATGTGTCCAACCTGAAAAAGTGTCATGCCGACGAACCATTAGCCGTTCCGTTGGATGGACTTCATCTTGATGACAAGCTTCATTTTGTTGAGGAACCAGTAGAAATAGTGGGCCGTGAAGTTAAACGGTTGAAGCGAAGCCGGATCCCATTAGTCAAGGTTCGATGGAACTCCAAGAGAGGTCATGAGTTCACGTGGGAACGTGAAGACCAATTCAAGAAGAAATACCCACACCTCTTCACCAAGACCGCACCATCGTCAAGTGCTGCATCGTGAGCCTTGAGGACAAGGCTCGTTTAACGGGGGAAGTCTATAACACCCCATGTTTTCAAGTCATTGACGACGTCGATAAACCTACTATTCATTTTAGTGTTGTACGCGTTTGCTTTTAAGATTAAAGTGTTAAGTTAAATCGCGTAAGCTAAAAGTGATTATTCAATGTAAACGGGCATCAAACAATTAAGCGTTTACATCAATCAAGTATTAAATAATTATTTTGAGAATAATTATGGTCTTTGTTTATTTTATTTTTATCGGTTACGTAAATTATGTACGTTTCGCGATAAAGCATGTTTAGGCATACCCGGAACCACGTTAATTAATCTACGCTTCAATAAATACCCATGAGTGTACCCAATACCCAAAGTTTTATTAAATTTACCCAAGTTAATATTACTTTACACTTTGTACATTAAAGAAATAAAACAATACACAAATACTTGCAAGTAAACATCTTTTATTAAAATCTACAAGTTGTAACTTTCCTATATTTCACTAAATATTATGTTAGATAGCAAAAGACTTCTAGAAGCCCTTCTCCCCCCTAGCTCACGTCTACAACAACAACATAGACAAGAAGCACACATTTTCTTCACCACTTGACTTGTACATCTCCTAGTAATTAAACATAGCCATACCATGTTTCCTTGACCAAATTAGTCTTCCTTAAGACCATGAAGTATGTCTTGGACTACTATTGCATTCTTTTGACTAGCTAACTCATATATATACAAGTATGTATGAGATGGATATAACATACATACAAAACACTTTGGTAAAAATCAAACAAACCTCTCTTTTGCTCTCTTATATGCCATGGCTCAACACACCCCTTTGTAATAATCCATATCAAATTTTCTACAACCTATACAAGCCATTACACATCCATCATAAGATATACTAAGATGTTTCCAAGCATTGGTTAGCCATTTTCAAGTGTTGAAGCATAGAAACTAAGATTAGGGTTTCAAACATAATCTAGGGTTTTTATTATTGCAAGCTTGGTTTAAAAATCTAAACAAGGGTTTAGATTGTATTTCTCATCATCATACATCACTTTGAGGTTATCTATAAACCTTTATGTCTTTACTTTTCTCATTTTTATAAGTATATATGTTCTATATAGTTAAATCACCATTTAGGGTTTTAACTGTTAAAATGAATTAACTTGTCTTATGATTATGATTTTTTAAACGTGTTTCTTATGATATGTGAATTGGTAATATCAGGGATATGAGATTGTAAGTATGTATAATCATGTTGGTTTAAGTGGAAAATGTTTAAGTATAAACTGTGATTAAAGTTAATAAAGGAAAGTTATGATTTTATGTGAAGTTATGAACTTGTGATCCTTCGATAATAGTCAAATTATGAATCTTGGATATATAATTATATGACATACGTATAATGATTTAAGAATTGTGGTATTTTAAAATGTTTAAGAGTATGTATCAACAAGTATATAATTAATTATATAAAAGACACAAAAGGGGCTGTTTGAATTCGAAATCCAAACAGTGGGTTTGACATTTTATAAAAATAATACGTCTCATGACGATTCCAAAAAGATAAGAAACTCGAAAAACGGATTAATAACGAAAAAGATACGCTAATTACGAGTTATACGTTAATTAAACGGATTTATAAAATAACTTTTATAAAAATTATACAAAACAGAAACTTTGGTATTTTTAACAGATTATACATATTTTTAGGATTCCAAAACAATAAGAAACGTAATTTTTCGATTAAAAACGAAGAAGTTATGAGTTACGCAAGTTTATATACTTAAAATGTATAAAAATATTATTATAAAAAGTTACTGTTCATGACAGAAACATTAATTTTTGTAAACCTCATAAATATATAGAACTTTCAATTACGAGAACGTGCTCGAAAGAATCGCTAAAAACGGAGCTATAACGAATAAAATACGACGTTTACGGGTTTTACGATAACTAAAACTATAAAAATAACTTTATAACTGATGTGAACAGTAAAAATTACTATTCATCAGGTGACTAAAAGTATGAAAATGTCAATTATTGATAACTCGACTTAATACGAAAACGTGGACGTAAGAAACACGAGAAACGGGATTGAAACGGGTGTAAAACGGGAAAGTTATGCTAGTTTTACTAAAACGATAATTATAAACGTTTTCACTCTATAACAACGATTTCTAAATTACAAATAGACGGTGATGAAGATATATAGAATTATATGTGGTTATCAAAGTACTATATTACTAGGGAATTTCATAATGAGACCTCTTCGGGGTGGCGTATGGAAATGCCATAATCGCCCTTCCCACCCTTATTGACTACTATGAAAGAGGATTAAACTTCTGGAAAATTTCGTGATTTTCTAGAAATGCCCCCCTTAAATTTTGGGCGGCTCCCTAACATAAATGGGACCGCCACTAATATAAGGGACCGCCCTCAGAGGAACCACGAATTTCTCTTGTCTCATCTTTATCTGCAACTTTTACCCTATTCCCATTAGGTCCAGCCAATCTTTCCTTTCTACACTAAACACTCATTAGAATCTTTATTCTTCAACACCATGCCTTTCCCAAAATTCTTCTATATAAACATCATTTTTCTTCATCTTAATCATCACTTCTCTTATACACCCTTCACTTCTCCTCGAAGTCTCAATGTCATCCTCTAGCAAATCCCCTCGTGATTACTCACGAAAATACAAAAAGGTCATCCTTGAACCTTGGAGACAAAGTCAAAATCTTCCATCATCACCACCTTTTCCTTTACTAAATAGGTCTCTACCTACCTCTCCTATAACAACAAACTCTCTTTCATCTCCTTCACCTCCTCAAAATCCAACTCAAAACCAAATTGCACATGAACTTCATCCCTTGTCTAGTCTCCTTGAGATTAATCTACAACAAGCTATTGATGCCACCAATCCCTTACCTCCTACTTCACCATGTATCCCTCCACCTACCTTAGATCAAGTAATCTTTCACTCACGGTTATGTCATTGTTGCTTGCTAACCCGAGATGTATTTGATATATTGATAGATGATCTTAATCGTATCAAATCCCATCCTTTATAATTGGTCCCTCTACTTTATTCCCATCCTTTATAATAACTTCTTCATCATAATTGATCCCGTTTGGACAATTAACCTACCCAAATAATCGAACGACCAACTTTTGATTATGGCATCTACTATAATTCAAGATTTAACTAGTTTATGCTTTATGTCTTAATTTATGTTTACCTTGTCTTGTAATGATCATACTACTATGGTATTGATCTACTATGTGTTGAATGAAATTTCTTTATGGTTGAAATGCATGCATAACTATGGTGTTATATTTATGAGATATTTGTCTTGCACTTGGACTTCTAACTTTGTTTTGTAGCAAACAAATTTCGTAAGATCGATCCCTTGGTGCCCCAAACGAGGGGGAGCTCACATCAAGGGGGAGTCTTGATATCGTCGATTTCTTTCTCACCTCTACAACTCGACGATCATCCTTTTTGAATTCGACAAAAAGGGGGAGAAATGAAATAAAACTCATTAATAATTTGAAACCTTTATTTTTATTTAAAATGAGTTTATATTTTGTCATCATCAAAAAGGGGGAGATTGTTAATACAAATAATGTCTAAAAACGTTATTTATATTTTTTGACCTCTCATTGTTTTGATAATAACAAAATGTAAAAACGTTTACGATAAAAATAAACGTTCACAAATTATTAAGTGTGAAATTTCATTTCTAAGATTAGTGATCACTTAAGGTATGGATAAACAAAATCATTAAGCATGATTAGTGATCAAGAAAATATTTTTCTCTTAAACCTCACTTTTAATTCTACAAAAGTATTTTCTCAAAAATACATTTACAAAATATTTTCTAATTAAAAGAAAAGTTTTATTAAAAACTTAAAATTTGAATTTCAAATTTTCCCCCCAAAATGGAAGGTTCCATAGCAGATACAACCTTCACCACAAAAAGACAAAAACAGGAGCGGAGTCTAGGGGCGGCCCCCTTATAGGCCTGGCGGCCCCTATATATATATGGGGCCGCCGGGACCGCCGTCAGTTACCGTTGAATTTCCCTGCTTATAAATATTGGTCCACCCCTTGCTGAAAATTATTCCTCTTTGCATGAAATTTTTTAGTTCGCGCCAGTTGTACCGAGAGCGCGATCTTCCCCATGCACTCTAAAATACTGGATACCAATCTTTGGGCGAGTACACCATTTTGTGCGTGATGAAATTATTACCTTTGCCACAAATTTTTTTTAGTTCTTTCTCTCTCATTCCATTATTTCCAGTCATTCGAAAGCGCAGGATTACATACATTAATAATATGTATAACACTCTAACATTTTTAGATCTTGGGTTTTTTATCAAGTGATCTCATCTTATCTTCTTCATCTCCATCTTTCCCTCTCTTCACAAGTGCAAGAAAAAGAACGACGTCTTGTACATCAGCGGTCAAGAAACGAAGTGGTTGTATACTGTAATCATCTTCATCTCTTCTTACTTTATAGTTCTAAATTCTCTATTGATAATCTTACTCTTGTCGTACATTTGTGTGATATCCGGATATCATTGTGTTAGTATCGATTGTGTAGATCTTTGTGAGAAACAGCATACCTCTTGTGAAAGTGGATGGATTAGAGATTCTAGTAAGAATTAGTGGACTCTGACATTTTAGTTAGTGTTGAAGAAATAATCCGTAAGTGATTGTACTAAATACGTTTTTCCCTTCTCCCTCCGCCCTAACAGGGAGACTTGTTCGACAGTAGATGAAACTTCGAGTAGGATACTCAGCAGGAGTGCGCAAGAGTAGGAGGTGAGCGAAAGGAAAGTAACCGCGAAGAAGAGCTTCGTAGCCGAACCATTATAAAATCTTAGAGTCTTGGTTTGATTGTTCCTTTCCATATCTCTTTACATTATTGTTGTTGTTATCTAGTTTTAGTTTAGATAGTTATTGCTTGTTCATATTGTGAATTGGTTAAACATATTACTCGGATCTAAATATTTTTGAAAGCAAACTTTTAAAACATAAAACGAACCTGTAAACTATTCAACCCCCCATTCTAGTTTCCACATGAAGAAATTTAAAATTCTATGAATTGTCAAAATGAGGAGAATTAAAATTCCTCCAAAAAGTGAGAAACTTTAATTTGTTTAGAAACAATTTTTTATAAACTTCTTTTTGTGGTTTTTGTTGTATTTTGTTTGTTTCGTTGTTTTTTTAATCAAAGGAAATCTGCCACCAGGGTTGTTAGTCGGGTCGGATTCGAGTCAACACGGTTCGGGTCAAAGTCGAGTCAAGGTTAAAAATTTCATACCCGAACCCGACCCTATATGAATTCGGGTTAGTCGGGTTCAAGTCAATTCGGATCAGGCTAACTTGGGTCGGGGTCGGGTCAACCTGAATATGAGTAAAATGTAATAAAATTACTTTTTTTGTACTCGATTAAATAGAAAATTATATTGAATTTTTTTATATTCGGGTTAATCAGGTCGACCAAAACCCGAGTTATCAAAAATTTCCAACCTGATACCCAACCGTATTTAGTATTCGGGTTACTCGGGTTGTCCTGAATAACCCGAATAAATTTCTTGACCCGAGTAACTCGACCCGAATATGCTTAATCGGGTTCGGGTCGGGTTTTTTTGACACCCGTATCTATCTCTCCCTAAAAAATTGCAATAATAAACATAATGACATATTTCAAAACATTATGAATTTCCGTCAACCAAACATGCGAAAATATTTTAAATTTTTGAAATTTTAAATTCTCAAAAATTGAAATTTCATAGAAATCAAATTCTAAAATTTAATATTCACGAACTAAATGCCATCTAAGCATTAAATGGGTTATGTATTTAAATGCAACCTTATTACAAAAAGTATATATTAAATGTATCAAGTGTTTAATGACTTAATGCATTTTAGACATATCGATATTACTATACTAGAAAATTATTGTTAGTTAGTTATGAGAAATGTGTTTTATTAACGCTCGTTTATTAAACCCAAATGTATTGGTTCTTCAGATTTTCAAAAAGATTACACTATTACGGATATTACAGTTGGGCCTTGAAAATAAGTCCAAAGGCTTTAAGAGTTTCAAATATACTCAAAGCTTGATGAAATTTAGCATTTCTAAATCTTAGCTAAGGGGTGTTAATAATTCGGGCAACAGTCACAGAAATCATAAACCGAACCGAACCAAAAAAATCAAATCGAAATTGTAACCGAACCAAACCAAATTAGATATATTTCCGGTTTGGATATGATTTTAGCAATCTTAACCAAAACCGAATTCATATAAATACATATTTTTTTATATTATACTCTCTAACAAAAATGGACTTCCTCCACACACAAAATGAACAGTACACATTATTATACTATTAAAAATATTTTTTTATTCTTAACTCTTGCTCACATCATTTCATCTCTCATTTAGCGAGGTGAGTGCTCTTTGGCCGGTAGCAAAACACGTAGCCAACACCAATGACTCATCAAATCCCACTTATATTATCTCCCACCGTCTTCACACTTTCACCCAGACACTCTTCTTAGACCTAACACCCACACACAATTTTCCAAAAACCATAGAGTTATCATATCTTTAATTTCGAGATGGAGATATGATTCGATCAAACCCACAAAAAGGGCGGGTTTGTTAGATATAATGGGTAGCAGAGGCCGCGGAGTTGGCGGCGGCAGTGTATCAAGGATTCTGGCGGGTTCCGGTGAGACAATCTCTTCTCCCCCCACCATTCCAACTTTCGAAATTCAAGAATCATCTACAAAATCATAACACAAGACGAGTTATGGTGGCCACATTTACTGAGGAAGTACACTGATTCAAGAACCAGGTCTTAAAAAAAATCAAAACTTGTTTTTTTTAATTTAATGCAATTAAGCAGACTATATGGTGTGTATTGATTAGAATGAGAGGGTGATTGTGTTGTATGCAAAGGATCATTTGAGTTGCGGGTGTGATGTGAGAGGATGCATATGCGAATGGGAGTAGAAAAAGGGAAAGGGATTTTGAATGTGAAAAACTCGGATTTGCAATAATTTAAGGTTTAATTGACAGGTTGGTGATTCGTTCTTATCATGGATTGTAAATTTTTTTGGTTTGATTTTCGGAATAATATGTGGGGTTTTAGGGAATTTGTTTATCGTTGTAATTTTTGATGGATATTTGTTCTTTATAAAAAATTGGAATTTGGGATTGGATCTGAGGTGAGTATTTGAAAAATTGATCTGGGTTTGTTTTACAAATGGAGGAATATAAGTTGTGCTCATGGAATGTGGTTAGATCAGTTTTGTAAGTAAAAAATCGATAGTTCAGTTAGGTTGTGGCTGTAATTTGGGTTCATATGTGGGTTTTTATTATAAGAGGTTTGTGTAAGGGGGTATTTGTTTCGGCTTATGTGTTATTTGGTTTCCTGCTTATGTTTTATAAGCTCACTTTTTGTGGCTTATTTAGAAAATTTTCGGCTTATATAAGTTTATTATGTCATAATGAACCTACATATGTCTAAAAGCTTTAAAATAAGCCACAAAAAGTGAGCTTATGAACCATAAGCTCAAAACCAAATAAGCCATAAGCCGATAATATAAGCTGAAACAAACACCCCCAAAGAATTGTCGGACGTATGAGCAATTATTAAGATGCGGTTTTAAAAAAGCAGAAACATGCACCCCCTAAGAATTGTTATACGAATGAATCATTTTTGGGGTTTATCGATTTTAAATTTTGATTGTGGCTTGAATTCTTAATTCAAAGAGATAGAGACAGTTTGGTTTGACTATGTTATACCTGTAACAACTGAGAATTTTCGGATTTTTAAATAACTATTTTACCCTTTCACTTTTCGGGTCTGACTTGACTTTTTGACTTTTGACGTTTTATTGTCTAAATAAAAACAATTACCGCGTGGCCGGTAAAATTTTCGGAACATATTTCTAATAATAAATCATAATTATTATTATATTTCTCAAAGTGGAAATTATTTATATCTTATTTAGCTCGAAAACGAAATAGATATATATTATTTATAAGCTGACGTATAAAAAACGAACCACTAAATCACGTTTTCATTATTCGGACTCTAAAGCAATTTGATGTAAAACGACATTCCTGACAACTTTTCAGTTTTGACCGAGACCCGAAAACAGTCAGAAAGTGACTGAAATGCCCTCGCAAGATTTAGAAACGAGAAAATAATTAAATTATAATTAATTTACACTTTTTATTAAATAAAAATATTTAATAAATTAGTCATCATTTTATTCGAAAACGTTTGTTGATAACGCGAATATACGGGTTAGAAATTTATTTTTATTTTTACTTTCGGACAAGACATAACCGGGTTTCCAAATAAATAACGAATATTTTTATAAATGTTATAAAAATATTTATGAAATACTATCAAGTAAATACTCATTTTTATTGGAAAAATTATTCCGAACGCAATGGCGCAAGTTTCGTATTTTAAACCATCCGTTAAGTCGCTCAAACGGGTCCCGAACCGCTATTTTACAAAATAATACTCAAAAGTTACACTTTTGGTCCCTGTGAAATATTTACATAATCAACCCTCAACTATTATACACCTTACACTTTTCTTATAACTTTAATATATAAATAAAAAGTTTATAACTTTTTATTTCATTTTCCATAAAATTTCCTAAAAAAGAATTATAATTTTATTTTGACTATTTTATCAATTTTTTATATGAATTTAAAAACGATTTTCATTAGCAACTTAAATTATGTTAAAAATACTAAATCTATATTCTAAAAACATTTCTGATAAAAATCTGAAAAGTGCATTGAAGCCAATGAATGAGTTACTATATCATCTAAATATAGTCTCCTGGAGACAAAACAGACTTAATTATCTTAAATCATAGTCTAAAATACATTGCCTTATTAACCATAGTATGGTCTCCAAAATGATTGTATAATCAAATTCTTATATTATGCAATAGAATCATACACCAGAAACAAAAGACCCTAATGGGCGAGTGGTTAGTGTGTGTTTGTTTAAAATGTTATAGTGATTAGGGTAGAGGTCCTCGACTGATCGACCCTCTATCTTCTACTTGGGGCTTCTCCTAATCCCCATCTCGTTTTTGGTTTCTTTTTTTTGCCATTTTATATTCACAAATCTTTTAGAATCAGTACTTAGAAAATAAGCTTCTACTTTAATAAAATTTACATCACTTTTTTATTATGAAGCCTTAAAAAAAGCACAAAATAACTTAAAAGGTGACAGATTAAGTCTTAACCAATCATCTAGGTCTTTTTATAAATGGTAACTGTTAAGCCCTAATAAAGCAATTTATATGTTATTATCTTTTTTTTTTATGATAATATTTCTCAGCTAAAGAGGTAATCTTTAACTTCACTTATATCATCTAATATAGCTCTACTTTTTTGAATAAATATCGGCAACTCTCAATAAGCAGTAATGACAGTTTTTTACTTAAAGTTAGCTATTAATAACTTAAGGTTTTTAACTAAAAAGTCATAATTATATAAGCTTAAATAAGCTCTAACCCTAAAGGATAATACAATGTCTAAAGTGGGCTTAAATTCTAATCCATATATAGCAAACACTAAACCTACATAAGCAAATGTCAATAAATTAGCAAATATATAGCCTAAATATAGTCAATTTTAATCTACTTACTTTTTCTGGCCAACTCTGTTCTTAGTCAAAACTAGCCAAAAGGACATTTTCTAGCTTAAAAATAAGCTAACAAACAGATCATTATGGCTTAGTGGCTTATACCACTAAAAACATGGCCAAAAAGCTACTTAAAACAACAATCAAAAAGCAGTTTGAAATTCAATATGACCTTAAAAAAAAAAGCTTCTATAGAAAAATGCTAGATTTTCTCAAAGATTCCAACACTTTAGAAAAAATTTTTGCCAATCCTCTTTAAAACAAAACCAACTTTTGAGTCTTATCTAAATAAGTTCTTACATAAACATATACCATATGATACTTATAACCTACAAATATCAGATTGGAGATTCTGACCTCAAAGAGCTTATATCAACAATCAAAAGAGAGTTTGAAATTCACAATAAGCCATAGAAAGCAAATAAAAAAGTTTTTTCTTCTTTTTTCAACACTTAGTTAAACAATTGACAGAATTGGTAAAAAACTACACTAACAAATGCAGGCTATTAGACTTGATTCCAAAACTTCTGTTTTAACTACATGCATAAACACAAAATACTTCTTCTAATAACCTACTAAGATTCACTAGCTCCAATTCAATCAAGCAGATAAAATGAGCTAATAATTACAGAGTTCAAACCACAAATTCTTAATATAACCTTCTAAAATGTGAGATCTTAATACTTAAGATAACTTATCAACCAATATTACTTGAAGTTTTTGGACTCAATTTTTAAGAATGCTGCTAAAACTAATCATTGACTCAAGTGTCAAAACAAAATGCAATTTTTGACTTTTTTCCATTTTCCCCCATGAAATCTCTGTTTAAAACTACACAAACCACTCCCTTTAGTTCTTTAAATCCTTCAATATTTAAATAAACTTGATTTAGATGACTTGATTTAACTGCCACACTCAATTACTCTCAATGATCCAGATGTTAAATAAGACTAAAAAGCAATATTAAGCATTTGTAATGCATATCCTAATACTTCTCTATCATATATAATATCTTAAAATCAGATTGTGCTAGTTTTCTAAGTTTAATCAGTGACAGATTCTAAGAAAACCTTAAACCACTATATTGATCTCTAAACTAAAAGTCATTGCTATACATAAGTCTTAATCAATTATAACATAAATACATTAGCATAAATTATAGTTATGCAGCTTAATTATAGTCAATAAGACGATATAGCACAATATAGAAGTTGATAATAGTTAAATAAGTAAAAATTGATAAAATAGAAGAGCTTACTAAAACTCCTTGCTTAACATAGGGGCAATAGACACAAATGCTCTAATAAGAGCTTATTCTATTATAGTCCTCTATTCCTTATCAAAGGTATAAGCTAGTTGACAGCAATAAGAAAGTCCTTTCCCTTTTTTGGTCTTTAAATCCAATCTTACCATTGAGATTTTTGAGCTGATTTTTGGTGAATAATATCTTTAACTTCTTTACATAACTATGAAAGTCAGATTTTGTAAGACCCATTTAAGTATAACAGCTTCGAATGTTATAAAGAGAGATTTTGTAGAGTCTTATAAAACGTAATTTTCTATAAATCATCAAATCACTTTAACGTTAAAAAGACGGGATAAAACATCAAAAAACACTTCAATCTTTCATTTACACCTTAATAATCGTACAGGTCTTTGTTAACGAAAACAATCAATCAAGTGTTCTAACAAAGTTTATTCTTTAAATTATAATGTTGAAAAAAACTAAAAATTTAAGATGCTCTTTCTCAAAGGCTTACAAATTGTGCCTATTCTATTACTAAGCAAAATATTCTAGGATCTTGTGCCTTTTCTTTGTGAGAGCTTCCTGCGGGTGTGGTTTGTTGAGTACAAGAAGAATGTTATAAAAAGAGCTTTTGTGAGCTTATAAAACAATTTTAAATCATCAAACACTTTAACTTTAAAATGGGATAAAACATAAAAACTTCAATCTTTCATTAAACTTAAAATCAGTACAAGGCTTTTAAGAAAACAATACAATAAGCTAAAAAGACTTAAATTATAAGCTGAAAAAAACTAAAAATTAAGTGCCCCAAAGGCTTACAAATGTGCCTATTTATACTAAGCAAAAGCAGATTCTAGGACTTGTGCTTTCTTTGTGAGAGCTCCTGCGGGTGTGTTTGTTGTGTGAGAGTCTTCAAAGAGCAATCTTGGCCATTGAAATTGAGTAGTCCCCAAGTCTTATGATCTTAGCCATTGATCTCTTATCTTGTTCCTTGGACGAATAGGAATGCTAAGGATTGCCAAAGTGGATTTTGGTGGGATAAGGTGTGTAAAGGTGTTGATCGACATAGGGGAGAAGAAAGGGGGATAATGTCTTGTCTAGTAGTGAGGACAGGACACAACCTGGAAGATTTACAGTGTTCGCGCCTTATTTGAAGGTTTTAGAAAAGGCAAGAATGGTCCCTGAGGGTGTTATATGTTATTGCAATCATAGTCCTTGAGTGGTGCAACTTTGGTCCTTGAGGTTTGTAAATGGTTTGCACCGTTAGTCCTTAAAGGACTAACGGGGTAAAACTTAAAAAGGGTTTGGGGTTAACGGGAGTGTTATAAAGGGGTTTGGGCTTTTTGGCTTGGGCCGGCTATTTAAAAAAAGAGACTTGGGCCTTTTGGAGGTTTTAGGTTTATAAAGTTTGTAATATATAAGTGGGCTGACCCGGGCCCACTAGGTGGGTACGGGTGGGCCCACTTTTGACAATTTAGGTTTTCGGGTTCGGTTTTTGATGCTTTTTCCAATGCCACTTCTCGGGGTTGACTTTGACTTTGACTTTTTTGTTGACTTTGACTTTGTCTTTTTGACTTCTCACGGTCTTTCCGTTCTCGTGCTCGGTTTTGTCGTTTTGGCTTCGATTTTGTCCTTTTCTTAGATATCCGTTACCTGCATAATACAAATGCAAAACATACAAATACAATGTATTTTTGGTACGTTTTTGGTCAATTAAGTCCGTTTTTAGTGGTCAAATGTATGTGTAATTAAACACATACCAAAACCCTATAGGACTAATTTGCTATCGGAACAAGACGCTGCAACTATGGATGATATAGATCGTTTGCTTAAATACAAATTCAAGAAAATATGTGATTTTGAAAAACAAAGTGTGGAGATACAAGAAGATTTCGGTGGATCAATGATTGAATATGAATGTGATCCCAATGCACTTATGAAGCATGCATTACCTTGTGACGATGTTGTAAGTTTCTTAATCTCAGGTATATTTGCATACTATTTCATTGTTTTACTTGATATGATAGCTATTAATCCTATCTGGATTTAGGAATGTCTCTATTATGAACATCATGTAGAATTTTGACCTATTTAATATGGTTGACCTCTAACTTATTTTCTAGTTGTGTATTTATAAAATACCTCTTTGACACGTTGGGAACTGAAAAACATCCGAAATCAACCTAAATACAAGTAAAATGGTCTAAATTGATACATCTACTTATATATTTAGAATCATTAAATCATCCAAACAACGTAGAGTAAAGTTCTCACCTTACGCGGTTATTTAATTTATCTTATTGATCTAGTAACACAAGAATGTTGCTTTTGCCTTTGCGTATATGATGGAACTCGCTGCATAAACTCCATTGTTGTCACCATTTTCATGCTGATTGTATCGATAAATTCCTGTACATAAACGCCACATGTCCACTATGAAAACTCAACATACTAAATAACAGTAACCAAGGTAGAAAATAGCAATGGTGTGTGATACGTTACTTTTGCTTTGAGGTCCTTCAACATAGTGACATACAATCTGCGATACTTATGTTGTAACCTATGTATCTAATATTTACCTTATGTGACACAAGTGTCGTAAAATGGTCGGATTTAAAGTAGTGGACTGATCCAATAACTTAGACAATGTTAGAAGTAAACTTATGTCTATTTCATCATTTGGGTATAAGAAAAGGTTTTCTCAATCGACAACGTTTAGTATTATAATCCAGGAATAGTGAACTAACTTTTGGCATTGTGGCACGAGCTCTGTAAAGTATGTGACGTGAAAAACACAAGCCCGTTGTGTTCAACAGCTGTCAAAGACCATCTTGATGTTGTGAACGCCGTTTAGAATGCAGATGCTTCTTACATAAGGATAGTGAGGAAGAAAGGGAAAACGATACTGCATACAATGGCTAGATACGGTAAGACAACTATGGTAAAACTACTTATCGAAAGGGATTTGAGAATTGTGCTAATTAAAGATAAAAAGGGCCAGACCGCGTTTCATATGGCTGTGAAACCTGTGAAAGGGCATTCTTATGAAAGGGCAAACTACCGAGGCTGATCACTCAATTTTGAACAAGCGCGACAAGAAAGGTAGCACGACCATCCATATGGCTACTAGAAAATTCCGATCACAATTATTTAATTTTCTCTTTATACATGTTAACCTACAAGAATTAAAACATATCTGAAAGTGTATAATGTTATTGTTTTCAACTTTTGATGATAATTTGGTTTGGGATATGCAAAAACGAAAAAAAATATTACATGTCCAAATTTACTTGGTGTGTTCTACGATGTTGCAAACGGGCTGCATTTGGTCCAAATGGGTAATTTTGGT